>WAAB01015243.1:108241-142804 GCA_013389865.1 Piaya cayana | reverse complement strand
AGCATTCTGCTATGGAAACTGTTCCTGTTTTCTTCCCTGTGGTTTCCCAGCTCTGGTATTCAGTGCAATGTAAGTAAATATAGAGTTAAATGCACTATCAGTCTCAGCCTTTTGAGAATCACATCTGTAGTTCATTAGCATCCTAGTGCCTTTAAGCTGATTGTCTCCTTGGTCACACTGCAGCTAGAGCTTACAGGATGAAAGTATCAGAAGTTCAAAAATAATGGGTCGCATTGTTACTGAGGGGATTCTGTGATTAGTGAAGATCTGTACCTGTACCTTATTGTGGAAATAAAAAAATGCAAAGGATTTTTGTCTTTATTTTTCAAGTGTATTCACATTTATAAATAATAATAATAATTAGACAAACATTTCTGTAGAACATAGGGGAGATTTTCATAGTCTCAATCTGTTTTGCAGAGCTTTGCTTATATGTAGGTAATAGAGAGAGAGATTATGAACTCTAATAATGGCCAGGATGGTCTCTTTTGAACAGTTAGTTCAAACTGTCATGAGGTAAGACAAAAGCTTTCTGCTAATTTTTCTCTCTCTTTCTCAGCTATGCCAGGCTGAGGTTGAAATGGAAATGGAGTCACAAAGAAGAATACAGAATAGCATGACTGTGTATTAGCAGATGTATCAGTCTGTGTTAATAGATCACCTTGAGGGCTGTTGGTGAGGGTTTGCTGAAGCCTGGATGCACAGGTGAGTGTGCAGAGTTGGACTATCCCACAGGTTCTTGTTCTGCTTGAAGGAACATCAATATTGTACAAAACCTGCCACCCTTGGTAAGGAGACTCAAGACCTGGCTAGCAATGCCCTCTCTGGAGACTGCTTGCTCTACATTCATGCCTGGGCTTAAACCTGCCCTGCATGACTCATAAACCCTTGGACTAGCCCCAGTGATCTCCAGTCTGGAGACCAATCATTGAGCTGACAGTGAACTTTTCAGAGTTACCCGGTTATAGACACTGGTCTCTTCAGGGAAAAGCTGACATGTTCTGAATGAGAAGTTGCATTTATAAAGGTTCTCTGTAGCTTTTAAAATATATCAAACTTTAATCTGATAGAAGGCACACATTCCTTCCTGCCTGTTCTACTGTCTCAAGATGCTTTGTGCCAACCCAGCCCATATCCAAATGACACACTGATTTCTGCTTCTAGAGGCAGGACTATGAAGTGTCTGGAGTCTAGCTGGCCGACAACAACAAGCACCCATCTTGATAAGGCAATCCTTTTTCTTCCTAAAGCATTTACAAATATAGTAAGTGAGAGAGAGAGAGAGAAAGGCAAAAATAACATTATAATTCATTGTCCTCATTGTACAGTTAGGGAATAAAAGCCCAGGCTATACTTATGCCAACTTTTGAAAGGCAGACATACTGCAACATGCTAATCCAGATGTAGTGTCTGCCTAGAAAACTGGAAACGAGTCTGCTGTGCTGACAAAAGTCTTCTCTCTGGTGAATGCAGTACACGTACCCAAAAGTGCCTGACAGCCTGGCTGAGTATGCCAGCAGCATACAGCTAATACAGTATTTGCAAACTTTGGATGTAACCAGACTTCTGCAACTTGGATGAAAGGTTGTCTGCCATGTGCCAGCTGCCTCCACAGCATCTCCAGGAAAAGAATGGGGCTGGATCTTGTGGCACACTGTCCGCAATCTGCACCATCTGTGGCACAGCCCATGTCACAGAGATTACACAATTTGTTTAAAATAGATGCAAGATCCTTTTTCTTCAGAATGTAAATTCATTGCCATAACAAAAGGCTTTTATTTCATCTCCATAATCTCAGCTATGTCCCTGTAGCAGCTGCCTTTTACACAGATATACATTAACACCTCAACAAACCAGACCTTCTGAAGCTATTAAGGCAGGCAGGTAAATTGAGTGCGACTCCTTCACGACACAGTAAACTCCCCAGCATGAGGTAGGGAGGGCTGCTGTTACTCCCAGCCATGGTGCTGCAAAGACTTCAAGACCATCTGTTTGAAAAGTACCTGTTATACCTTGCTGGGCTTGTCTCATAGAAGACATCACAGTAGAGCAAGACACTTTCAACCCATTTATCTTACCTAACACTGCCACCATTTACTCTTCTTCTATTTCATTCTCACTCTCTCTTTTGGGAAATATAAAGCAACACTACCAGCAGATTGCACTAACGAAATAAGCATCTGTAACACCTAATTTAGGTTTTGCACCTGGTATGAATGGATGTGAAATGCAACAGGTTTGACAGATTTAACTGTCTTGGAATGAAAGCAGGATTTGCATTCTGGAGCAAGATCATGGAGGAAGAATGGTAAGAAAAGAGTGAGAGAATGGGACATTATTACCATCATGCTGGCAATTTACACCCAGTACTTTCTGTTTTCCCTGTTCTTGGCATATGGCAAAATAGAGGATTTAATTCACATGATGAGTTGGGGAAAAGTAAGGAGCAGTGAGGAGGATGCACTACATCTCTTTCCCTGCCCCCTTCCAGTATTTGAGGGAATGGACCTGTGGTCATTTCTGCAAATGCACCACTTGTTCTGCAGCCTTGGCCAGGAGGTCACTGACCTTATGGCCAAGGTTTTATGTAACTGATGTAAGTACTGCCCTGAGCCCTGACCTGATCTGACTTGACAGGTGCCCCACAGGCAGAGTTGCTGCTCTGTGCTTCTCCTCAGCTTGTGGAGAGTCGCAGAGCTGAATGCAGCAGCTGTCTGTCCCTGCTCCGTCCCCACAGCATGGCTGCAGTAGGTACCAGGTGCCACAGGTCAGGTCTGTGCTAGCGAGGAGGGCAGGAGGGCTCAGCTTTCCTCGACGCAGCTGTGCTTCTATCTTCTCCTGCAGGGAAACCAGAAGCAAAAAAGCAGGGTTATGCAGAATCTGTTCTGTGCCACAGAAGTGACAACAACGTCTTGAAGAGAGCAGTGATTTTCTAGAGTTATATTAGGGTGCCGTTGTTAGAAACATCAACTTCTCCAAAAGCAAATATACATGCACAGACTTAATTATATTTATATTTAAAGGTAAGAACAAACACAGTACTGGTATAACCAAGTACCATCAAACTGCACATTAACAGGATTATTATCAAAGTCTATTATTTGATCAATTATTTTAAAAGCAAGCTTTTGACCTTAAAGTTTATATGTCTCAGTCTCTCTTTCCTCAGTTTTAATTCCAGTTATTGAAATGGAAAAATCTAAAACTCCAAGGTATAGATGTCCTAGTTCAGGCAGGGACTTTAAGCATGTTTTTACCTCTATGTATTAGTGAAATCAATAGATGTGTTGAATCTCAGTCTACAAAGCAGGTTGGAACTGGGTTGGCAAAGTTGGGAAAGAATGAATTAGAGAAATAACAATTCTGGCTCCCATCAATTTTCTCCAGAAGTGACACATTTATCATGAAAGTCAATCCAGAAAGCAGCTGCAGACATGGAGAGCGTCATATATCTGAGGTGATGCAATCTCTCTTTCCCTAATGTCAGATATATACATGAGCTGTAAAATGGCCTTTGGAGGCCAGCAGGTTTGGTCTTTTTTGAGCTGACATCAAGGCATTTTTCCTGCATTAGACACTGTCTAGGTGGTTGTGATTGCTGTCAGACTTGGGAATCTTTTTCAAAATTTTTTATAGACAAACATGAGTAATATCAAGAAAGTCCAGCCTTTTCTTTCACTTTCCTCTCTGTTTTATAACTCTGTTCTTCAGTCTGGGTACCTTTTTAAGCATGACATCTTGATGTGTGAAATACAGAAGAGGGTACTTCAGAAATCCCAAAAGGCAGGCAGAACATGGTACTTGACTTTCATCTCTTGTTCACCTTCAGCAATAATTTTGATGCCTTAAATGGTTTCCATTCTGTAAATTTGATGATGTGTGAGATGGAAGGGGAGGTAAAATGGAAGGATGAGTAATACAGAAGCTCAAAAAACATGGTAACTTGTAGAGAGCCCCACTTGAGGTAGATGTTATTTTTGAAGGAAACTGTTTACAAGGATCAAAAAGAGTTTTCAAACTGGAAACAAAAAATCTTCTTTTTAGGTTACATATTTTACAGGACTTTCAGGCAGTTTTGTTATTAGTTGCTGCAGCATTTGAGTTGTATACATAGTCAATGTTTCAGGATCCAAGCCATGGAAGTGAAAGAAAATGGGACCGTCACACGCTTTGAAAACTCACAGTTCTAGCCTTAGTGGAGGGTATAACAAGGGGGATATAACAGCATGACAGTCAGTTGTCTGTGCCGATACAACCTTGTATGCCACCTTTACCAACTGAGTTATTTACTATGTTAGTTTCTGTTCTGTAAACCAGGTGTATACTTCAGTGATAAACCTGTAAGTCACTGTACCTGCTTGTCATACAATTTATTTATATAAGAGATAGCACTATCTTTAATTTGAGCACAGTGTATAGGAGTAAGAAGCCAAGTTTGTTGAAGGGTATGGTACTTGGTGAACCTTCTTTCCTGAAAAAATGCAGTAGCTATGTCAATTGGGAGAAATATTTTGAAAGTTACTAATAAACATTAGTGGACTTTAAAAGGGTAAACTCTTCCATTTTTATATGGACTTATATTTTTGGAGACCTGAGAGACTTTTAAAATATTTGTCTTGCAAAGACTTTGGGAGTTATTTCTTAGGGTTTTGTTGTCTGTTTTTATTTCCTCCAGACTGTGAAGTAGTTGTGGGATTATGAAAAGAACAGTTAACACCGCTGGTAAGTAAAATGCCTGCTATGGATGAGTGACGTCTTTCACTTCATACTTGCAAAAGCAGTTGCTTGGATTGACAGGAGCAGAGCAGTTATCCCTGCTTCAGTTTCAGGGCTGCCTGACCCTTGGGCTTCCCTGCTGATTGCTTATCTCATATCTAGCCAGTTGATAGCTCACTTAAACCTTACCCCTTTCTTTGTTTTCAGGTTTTCTTGAGTTTTTTTTCTCTTTGAACAGGGGTTTATTGGTTACTGCAACTCAGGTTCCAGAGGACAGCACAGTTCTGGTTTGTCCTGTCTACATATTGTAGAACATGAACTCATACCTTACTAGTGGTTGCACAAGCAAATCTCATGCTGCCTTGCTAATACACTTCCTATCAGACTTTTAAGAGAGTATCATCTGTTCTTTTGGATTATTTGAACTAGATCAGTCACAAATAGCTGTAAGGCTGTGGGATCTGGCAGGTCTCCCAAAGACTGTTAATTCAGGACCTGGCTTTAGCCTCACTCAGGAGAGGGAGAAAGGGCTTGCTATTTATCCAGTTGTTGGCTTTTACCATCATTGCACCATGTGTTTCCAGAAGTTTGGATCTCTATGCCGGCAAACTTGTTCTTTACTTTGGTTTAATTTAGAGGAACAGGTTTGAGAATATTCATAATTGATTGGGGGTATTGCTTGTCTTGGGGATTGCTGCAGTTTGGTGTTGGAGAGGGCAAGCGGAGCAGGTGATCCCAGTGCATGACACCAGTATTTGTCTTGCTGCTCTGAACATAAAGACACAAAAATGACCTACTCTGTCCTCCAGGCACTCAGAAAGTTAACATTTGAAAACTTAAATATATCAGTTTCTCTCTTGGAGATACGATCTAGTATCTCACAATGGAGAGACCAGGTAGCTGCCTGGTTCTGATGCCTGAAAAAAAATAGGTTAAAGCTCTCACTGCATCAGCTGACCACTTACAGTATATTCTATAAAGCAGTTTATGCCACAGGTCTCATTTACCATTGTTTGTTTTGCTGATTTAGTTCTGGTAAGAAAGCAATTTTAATGGAGTACCTAGGAAAGCAGGTACGTTATCTGTCATGTAGGCAAATCATCATAAATAATGCAAATTACTTCTTATTATAATGGCAAGAACTTTGAGGAATTCTGGGTTTTCAAAAGCAAGAGGGTCTCTCTGTGTGTGAAGGATTAGCCTGATGTAACAGAACTGATCAGGAGATAAGATTTGACATTGAGAAGCATTGACCTTTTTCCCTTTCCAAATCAAACTGAAAGGGTTATCATGAATTTTCACAAACCAGAGCTCTGAAAAGACTTTTTTTTAAAAAAAAGTTATTAGAGATGACAAGTTGAGTGGAAGATTTAAGCCATCAGTCAGATACTGTATTTGATTTCAGTTTTCAATCTAGGAGGAGATATCAATAATTTAAGCTTCTTATCAAAATAAAGAACACACATTGCCAGATTGAAGCTTTTTCCAGAAATCTCCATGTTATTTCTTTGCCTGGTGCAGTGGTGTTACTGGCCATAAAGCAGACACACATTTTGAGCAGGGTGTGAAAGGCTCAGGTCTTATGAGGCATGGACTACCAAAGCTGAGAAGGAGCATTTAGGTTCTGCAAGGAGCATTTAATGCTGCATAGGAACTGTTAAGGCAAATTTTCACCATTTGATTTAAATAGATTTTACATGAAAGTAACCATGTTTACCCAAAGAAGCTTTATCAGTCAGACGATTAGCTTACAAATAGAAAATCTCAGAGCTAGTTAAGAATTCATCCTGAAAACTCTTTGGAACACTTAATTCAGTTGTTTTTTCTTACCTTCCTCTTTCAGTACTGCTTTCTGGAAGGAACATAATTTACTACAGAGAAATGTTTACAGTAGTTTAAAATTTATCCAGGGCATGTGAATAATTTCAGTTCCATTTTTATAGTACCAAAGGTTTCTGTGAGCAGTCTTCAAACTGGAATGCAATGAAACTGCATATTTTAAAAATAAACAAATGGCTCTCTTATTGCACATCATAAATTATTTTTATTTTCCCCTATCAAGAAGTAGTGAAGAAGCATATAGAAGATAGGCACAGAGAAAGGGAGCAGAATTTGCTGTGAGTGTTTGCTGGATGTAGGAAATGTCAATGAAAATAAATATATAATCTTTTCTTCATAAATGAAATTTATGTCATGCACTTTATGAAATTGCTGATAAATTGGTATATAACCTCAAGTCCATCCTTATTTCAAGAAGGAAGCAGTCTGAATTGCATAGTAGAATTTCATGGCAACTCAGTCACAACAGAACTTATGAGGCAGTCAGTTCAGGCAGCTGAGAGTGTGGTGGTGAGCAGACAGACCTTGTTGTTGTTGAGGATCATTTTAAAAAAGCAAAAAAAAAAATCCAGGGAAGCTTTTATTTGTTAACCATCTAGAGTGAAACAGAAAAGTATGCCTCAAATCTGAGTCCAGAAAATGGTTTGGAAAACAAAAAGTGAGTAAACCAGAGTCAGCAGTGACAGAATATTCAGGCTGTTTGGTAGCTGTGCAGTTGCATTCCTATCTCTGAGTTTATACCACACATCCCTTCCTTTCTAGGGAACTGCATTGACATCATTGATGGGAATGGTACCAATAGTTGCAATGGTGCTTTGGCAGGACATAGAAAAAAGTGGTTTGATTTAATTTTCAGACATAGTCAATGAGACATCTCAAAGTATTGTAGGTTTATGCCCTTGTTTAATTAGCTTCTGCTTTGAATCTTGTCACAGTGAAGGCAAAAACGAAGCTTACTGGTGAAGAAGCCAGGATCCTCTTAGCAGGGCCCTGGGGAAGTGCAAGGAGTTTTAGACCCTTTTCACCATGATCATTCCAATTTGTGTGAATCCCATAATCCAGACGAATATTTTAACCTTTTTAGTTAGGGCTTATAGTGGGGGTTTACCATCTACCATTCCTCGTGTTCACTGCAGGCACCTAACAGTCTTCCTACATTGCTGTGAGTCAAGATAACAGGACAGGCTTTGAAACTGAACAAAATGGCACACAGATCAAGACCAAGAAAAGAAACAAAGAATTTAGAATTCTTCTCAAAACACTGTTTCTAGTTAAAATGCATTTTGGCCAAAAGGTTATCAAGTTTTGCATTTTAAAATAAAAAATACTTTATTAAAATTATCAGTTAGAATAGAAATGATTTTGCAGCCACCATACATAGCAGGTTTTCTTACTAAAAAAGAAGAAACAAAAAAACCCTTTCTCCATAAAAATTCCCATTTGTCTTACCCTGAGCCTTGCCAAATGCAGTCAGCTAAGGATAACTGCAGAGAAGCAGGTCAGATAGGAGAGCTCAACATCTATACTGCATACTTGTCTCTTCTGGATCTGCTGTACGATACCTGGAGTATCAGTCTGCTTCATAACTATGTTATAGGATTTTTCATTAAGATCAGAGAACTGCTGTGCTAGGGACTGGTATCAAACCAACCAACCAAAAAAACAAAAAAATCCCAAGGAAACCCCCCCAAACTTAACAAAACAAAGAGACTGTTTATTGAGAGAAATAGAATTTTGTTTGGGACTGTTTCCAGGATGGTGGCTGATTTAAATGTTCATAAGGCGAGCAAATTTTTCAAGTAAAAATTCTTGTAATTCAGAATTCACTTCTTGTCACACCCGTGCAACCTGCTTTACCTGTATTTGTACATATGTGCCATATTTATATATTTTTCTAGACAGTTCTTATTATCACCATCAACCAGGGAAGGGAGAACGAAAGTGCAGATGATGAAATAAATTGGAACAGGAGATACAATTCTGCCTTTTCATAGGAAAACTGTCAGATAGATTAATGTCTGGGCTGAGCCAAATAGCTTCATTATTGGATCTGATAGGGACCTCTCCCCTCTCTTGCAAAAATGAATGAGAAAGGGGGCTTTGATATGGATTTTGTGAATGATGAACCCCTTGAGAGTAAATTAAAGGTAGGATAATAGTTCCTTACTATGCATGTGTAACTACAGCTCTGATAAATTGGGATGATTGTAATCTTATATATGCCTGCGGCATCCAAGTCTTTTAAAAATCTACACATATCTGTATCTGTCAATACAGATGTGGTTTATTTTCTTGCAGGACTAGGAGGGAGCACATAAGGCATATGAAAGAAATGGAAAATCACTGTAGTAGTGGGTATGCTACATCCACACAGACAGAAAACACCATTATCTTCCACTCAATGAAAAGTAATGTCTTTGTTCAGCAAATGGAGGGGAGGGATGGGGAATGGGGAGGCGCATGCCTTCTCCTAACCCAGCAAAAAAAAGAAAGCAAAGCAATGGTGAGAATGAGTTTACTGTCCCATGCTGGGTCACTGCCCACATGCAGGGAAGAAGCTGGGAGCATACTTGCCCTGAACCCATATTGGTGAGCAGTGCTTTGAGAGGAAATCTAACCCTTTACGCTTGTGATGGTAAATCAAACTCGTAAGTGGCATGGATTGACATGAATGTAACCACAGGTGTCCTGCATAAAGGGCTGCTGAGTGCCACAAAGGACAGCTTAGACTCCCTCTGAAGCAGCGAATCAGCTGCTCACTGATCCCGTGTGGATTGCATGATATGGAGAGAGGGAGGGAGGCTGCTAATCTGTACTTACCTTACAGGAGTGTGTTGGAAAATGAATAAAATAAAGTAAAAGGAGAGGTCAAAGAAACTAATTGACAAGATGAACAAGACAAATGATTAGGGGGTGGAAGAACTGACTTTGCTGTGTGCAGAAAGGTTGCAGATGAGATAGGCATTCTCCAAGCAGTGATTGCAAGGGGACTTGTCAATGTTCTGCAAATATTTGAGAGAATAAACAGCACAGAGGAAGATAAGTTGGTACAAGATTTATCACGGGGAACAGGAAGATGGTCTGCCAGAAAAACTTTTGAAAGACATAGTAGATGTTGAAAAAAAGCCTTCCAATGGCAAGAGGACACATAATGTTGGGTGAGCTTTTTAAAATGAAATTAGAAATCAGCTACAGAGAGCAATCCTGCTTTGAGTGACGGAATGCATGTGTGATGTACGTACTGTAGGTGCCTTCTGGGTCTTGATTCCCCTAGCCACCACTGCTTTACACATGAGTTTGTACTGAGGGATTTGGTGCTCAGGGGAAATTACAATAAATTTGCTAAGTAAGCTGAACATAGAGCAGCAAACCTTTGTCAGCATGGGAACTGAGCATATACCCATGCTCAGCTGTGCTCAAAAGCCCAGAATAACAACTTGCAGTTCTCTCTGCAGGGGTCTTGTCCCTTATTTGCAGCCAGCACAATACTGTCTCAGCAGTTTGCACCACAGTACTGGCCTCACTGTTGTACTCCCTAGGACCATGACTGGAGGGTGCTGGAGGGTTCCCTCAGCCCACTGTGCCTTCCTTTTCTTCCTAGGGAATCAGGTGTGGGAGAGTGAGAGAGTTCATTGTGTGCCTGAGGCTCAACCCACTCCAAGGGGATGTTCAGTCAGGGTGCTCCCGCAATGCAGGATTTCAGGATCATATCTGAGATCGAATGGACACTTCAGCTTATTCCAGGCAGCTCCAAAACCCCAGTGTTTTATTTTTGGGAAGCTTAGTTTCTTTTACATTCTTTGGTAAGCACTCTTGTTAAAGACTTTAGAAACAATAGGTGTAGAAAATCACTGAAATTTCTTCATGCACACTGACTCTCCAAAACCGAACCGCCACATATCTGTGTGACAGTACTTGTCTTTAGAAAAGTTGTGCTTGTTCCCCTTCATTACATCATATTCATATCTATTAATTTTGTTATTTATTACAGCTTCAAATAATTTATATTATATCACACTGTTTGACAACTATAGTTGTCTTTACACTGCAGTACAGCTGTGGGAGATTGTTCTCAGCAGCACTGGGCTTAAACCAGCATCTCTGTCAGATTAGTGGGTGAGCGATGTACAAAGGCAGAATTTTTGTCTCTGGAGCCATGTGATTTCTGCCTGCTCTGCCCTGCAGTGCTTCTGGTTGGGAAGGAAACTGGCTCTTTGTTTCTGCTCCCCAAGTGGAGTAGCAGGTGAATGTGTATTTGAGCATCTCTGCTGGGCAGACTTAAACTGCTTCTTTTTCAGAAGTATAAGGCATGAAATACAGGAAACATTTATATTAAGATCAGAACACTGATTTTTTTTAACTTCATTCATACTTGTGTAGTTTTCTCTGCTGTATGTCACCCCTGGATATGTTGTATGTCACCCCTTTCAACACATTACATCTTCCTTTTACTTCTATGGAAATTGTCATTAGATGTTTGATTTGCCTTCAGAAACCTGTAGTGCAAAAATTATTTTTCAGGGAGTGCTTCTATAGGATCTGGTTATCTTTAATGAGGCATCTATTGTACAGTCTGCACTTTTCATCACTGCTTTGATTTCCTACTTGTTCTTTGTTCCTGAGTCACAGCAAAGAACCTTAAAGAACCTTCTTCTCACTAAGAACCTTAAAACTTAATACTTCTTTGCACCATATCATCTCTTTTCAAGCAAATCATAGAACCATAGAATAACCAGATTGGAAGAGACTCACCGGATCATCGAGTCCAACCATTCCTATCAAACACTAAACCATGCCCCTCAGCACCTCATCCACCAGTGCCTTAAACACCTCCAGGGAAGGTGAATCAACCACCTCCCTGGGCAGGCCATTCCAGGGCCCAATGACCCTTTCTGTGAAAATTTTTTCCTAATATCCAGCCTAAATCTCCCCTGGTAGAGCTTGAGGCCATTTCCTCTTGTATCTTCTTTTTCTTTTACTGTTTTTGCTGCACTTTAACATAAATTAGTTATGTGGTGATGGTAATAAATGTAAAACAGAATTCTGCCCTCTCTTTTCAAATATATAAGGATTTTGCCATCATCATACCATACCTTTTCTCTGTTCCCATTTGAAGATGATAATTATTGGCAAATGGATATAAGTCTGTCAGCACATTACAAACCTCCTCCAGAAAGCTCTAACCATCATTTTATACAGTAGGGGTATTCCTGTTGTTCAGTCTATCTGTATTTAACGTCCCTAGCCCCTGTTAACTGCAGTGTTGCCTTCCTCTTGCTTGTTTACAGAAGAATGCTTGAAACAAGGTGAAGTGCTATAATCTGTTCTGAAAAAACTCTTAGAGAGGATTGAAATTGTTTAAAAGCTTATTTGCTTTTACATGCCAAAAAACCAAGCAGAATAGCTTAACATACTTCCTGGAATCATGGTTTTGAATCTTAATGGGTTCAACTTGTTCTTACTCCTTCAAAGGAATGAACTGCATATAAATTTGATTCTGTGTGGTATATACCGTTTGCCAGGTTTAAGATTTTTTCATGGTGATGCTGAGGTTCTTTATAAAACACAAAATCATTTACAAGAACCTAGATCTTTTTTTCATATATCCCATTGCAAGTAGTGAAAACACAAGACCTGAAATGTGACTGATATCTGAAATTATAGTATCTATACTACTTAAAACTTATTTCAAAAGTGACCTGATTCATCTTTCTGAGACAGTGACCTGCATAAAGGTCAGACAAGTATTATTTCTTAATTCTTTATTATGTGATTTTAGACATTGGACATTTTGTTATTTCTTTTTTTCTTTTCCAGAGTGTTATTCTGAATATGTAAGTCCTTCACTGTCTTTTTTTTTAACTAGCTTTTCAAGTTCACACTTCCAGAACATTGAAAAAGTGTGTATTATGTTCTCATCTGCAATATCTAGAAGGAAAAGGAAGAAGGGAGAAATGATGGGAAAAGCCTGTGGGAAAGCAAAGTAGTGATCTTACACCCATTGCTTCATCTCATGTTTCTCTCTGTTCTGGCTACATGACTGGTTTTTTTCTGAACATTTTTTAGTTGTTTTCCCTCTAGGCCATCTTAGATACACATGTCTATTCTGCCTGCTTCCTACAGGAAAGGCACTGACTCTTCCCCATGGATTGTATGTCAGTGTCACAAAACATGTCCTCATTGCTTGTTATCAAGATGGCCAGCACTAGCAGGCTGCTCAGAAATGCCAAGTTTAATTACAAATTTTACTTTCAAGAAGAGTACACAGATTATGCCTGAGTATCTTAAAAATGCTTCTTGCCTTTTGAACTCTGACTGTTATTCTTTGAAAAATAGTAAGGTTTCTACTCTCATGATTCCCAGTTCTTTCTTTCACCCTGTCCTGGGAGGAACCCAGATGGAAAAAAAAAGACAACAGATTATCTCGTGCACCTTGAGCTCACTGACAGCAGGAAATAATGTAATATCCCATAAAAAAAAAAAAAAGTAAAAAAGCACTGGGAATATGTTGCTTTCTATCTTTCTCCAAAGAAAACTGACTTTGGTTCTTGAAGTTAACCATTACAGAAAGTATCTCTGAATAACTCTTGCGTCAGCTGCAGAACAGGTAAAGTGCCTCAGCCTGTCTTGGCTTTAAACTTTAATGACCCACGACTAAAGACTCATCATTCTGTACAGTAATATGAAAGGAAATGGCCACTAATACCTTCCTGGATGATGAGCTACTTTGTATGTAATCTTGCTTAATGAATGAGTATATAATAGATATGTATATATATTAGTCACCATTTTGGCAGAGTAAACTGGATGAAATTACTATCATGTTTACTTTGAAGACTCATAATTGTTATACCAATATAAAGCAAATCTGAGAACTAGGTCACAGAAAGGTATATTGCCTCAGGTGTACATCTATTGTAGTATATTAAAATAGCTCATATATACTTAGTACAACATGGGTCCAAGTATCAGTTAATAATGTACTTTACATTCAGTAAGCTCAACAATAATATTGACTTCAACCTCTTATTGCTTGGGACAAGTTTTGCTACAACATTCAACTGGGGTTGTTGAATCTTTGTATGTAATACTGCTGAAAGATGGCTGGAAAGTGATGTGCTTACTCAGAGTTTATTCTGTAGATGCGTATACAAAGAGACTTTATACATGGTGAGCTGACCAAAGAGTTCAAGGTCAGCTGAAGAGCTTGGAAGGGCTATGTTCTGTTACCCATGTTATTCAATTATCTTGCTGACTGGATGTGGAGATGAACCCTTGGTGATTGCTAAGGAGAAAGCAAAGTTGGGGTAGTTATTAGCATGTTGGTAGTTTTTAGACTTTGTTTCTGACCTAAGAAGGAAGATCTTCTTCCTAAGAAGGAAGAGCTGGAAGCTGTCATAGGGCAAGGAGGCTATGGTGTTGTTGCCATCACGGAAACATGGTGGGATGACTCATATAACTGGAGTACAGGTATGGTGGGGTACAAACTCTTCAGGAGGGATAGGAAGGGTAGGAGAGGAGGCAGGGTAGCCCTCTTTGTAAGGGAGGANAATGGCCTCAAGCTCCACCAGGGGAGATTTAGGCTAGACATCAGGAGGAAGTTTTTCACAGAAAGGGTCACTGGGCACTGGAACAGGCTGCCCAGTGATGTGGTTGATTCATCTTCCCTGGAGGTGTTTAAGGCACAGGTGGACAAAGTCCTGAGGGGTGTGGTTTAGTGTTTGATAGGAATGGTTAGACTCAATTATTCGGTGGGTCTCTTCCAGCCTGCTGATTCTATGATTCTGTGACCCTGGGTGTAATCAAACATGGAGATTTTTTTACAGAAAAAAGTGCTTTAAAGGAGAAATACAAGTTGTCCTGAAATACGGCACTAAGGGTCTTGTGGTCAATGACCAGGAGAATTTTTTCATGCCTTAGAAATTGTAGCAGGAGTGCTGGAGGCCAAGTCAATCAAGCGACTTTCTTTCAAACTGTAGTTAGTCCACTGCAATTTTCTTGAGTTCTTACCAGATCACTGCTAGTATAATTCTACTAATTTTCTATAACATCACAAAAGAATGAATCTTTCCTCACATAGGAGATATCAAATTAAACTTGTGGTTCATGTCTATCTGATCTGCCTAGAGACACTATTTTTAGTCTTGGGAGGTGATGGCTGCACTCCAGCTCTGAGAAAAGCAGAGATAAGTGCATTGATTCATTCAAACATTTATGAATATACTTAAATTTTTCCTGATTCTCAAGTTGGTCACCCAAGAGAAAGTTTTGTTTTTTGGGGTTTTTTGTTTCTAAACAAGCATCAGGTAATGTGCTACAGGCTATGTATATTCTGGAAAACAAAGCAGAGCTTACATGCTCAGTGCTGACGAGCCATAACCCTGAATTTGCTGAGAACTAGTTCATTGGCTCAGACCTGCAAGAAGAGACCAATGTCAAGAGTGTAAGTTCATTGCAGATTTAAATTGTAGGGATACACCCAGGAAAGGTGCAATTCTTACTCAAACTGTTTATTTTTGTGTCATAATCATCACTAAATTAATGAGATCAAAAGAAAAAGATTAAATGGTGTGTTATAGGCCAGTTTTCTCTACAGGTCTTCTAGGAACAGGTCTAAGTGAAAATCTATAAAGTTCTTGAATGATTTTATGTAACTTTTAAAACAAGGTTTCTTCCCCCCTGATTTTTTTGGAAACAAATTTGTCTCTGCTTAAGTCTTTCTGAACCAAGGAAACTATATCTAGAAGCAGCAAGCTGCCCACTTTATCCATGTTCTATTGCAGAATATTGGCATGATGTGAAAACAGTGGGGATTAATCCTAAACCACTCCAGAGTAAGTCACTGAATGGTTAGTGCCAGGGCAATAAATTTTAGCTTTGAAACAGTATATTTGCTCTGAACTGGAAAATAGGGGGAAGCACTATGTGAGGTCCAGGCAATAGTGAAACTTCTGCTGAAGCCAAATATCTTCTCATCCATGACAGTCTGTATGAAACTAAGAGTTGTCTTTTAGCCCTAAGATCCCCTCTGGCATTCCCCAGGTGTTCTGCCTTCCCTGCAGCCCATGCTTTTGATTAGTAACATAGGGTCAGGATTTAGGTGACCAAACACAGACATCTATGTCTGACTCACGAGTCACCAGAAAGAAATAAGCACATTCAGGGCATGAGTTCACTCTCCAAAGGTACTGGTATCAAAGCCAGATGAATTTAATTCTAAAACATCTCTTTCCTTCTACTGAGTCCTGGGGAGTTTCTGGTCATTAGCACAGATTTAAGTATCCGTACAACAGCCGTCTGGACCTTGTCAACTGGCTTCTTGTGACTGTGTATGAGCCAACATCTAGCATGATTATTGGGAGGTTTCTTAGGCTGAAGGGAGTGGGACAGCATGAGAAAGAAATATGTGGAAAACATTAAAAGAATAAAATGGAAACTTGTGTTTTAATGAAAAAATTTCAGAGTTGTCTGATTTGAATTTCCTCCACAAACAAGCTTCTTGGTACTTCAGTCTGGTTGAAATGCTTTAAGGATAATGATGACGAATCTGGCCTTTGGAATAAAAGTCAGTGGAATGGGGCAGTAGTCAACCTTTTCCAAAAAAACCCAGAATTAACTGCCATTACCATAGACTAAGAAATATCTTCCAAAATTAGGAAAGAGCTATGTAGGGTGCTCAGACTATCTCCTAGCTTATGTACTGATTAAAAAAATGACTGTAGCAGAAATCAGTATTGATTGATCTAATAAATCCTTCACTATCTCTGTGTCAATATATATTCTTTACTCAGTTTTCTCCTCCTGGTTAAACTTCTCCTAAAATGAAGATTAAAAATTAACTCAGTAATGGTCGGTCCAGATCTCTCTCTTTGCTGAGTTTCATGTATAATGTCTGAAGGAATAATTTCAAATAACAGAATTACACCAGCAAGGTGGAATGAGAAAAAATAAAATAATAAAAAAAAGAGACACCAATGCAGTAAAGGTAGATTGAGAAGATGAGAATTAAACACATCTACAAGAAGTAGAATCAGAATCAGGTGAAGGATGGACTGAGTGAAAAGTTGTATAACACCTTATTTTAGCTAGTCCTAGTTTATTTAGGAGTGCCAGAGGCTGCTAGACAGCCAGCTAAAGGCAAATACAGCATAGACAGTGGCAAGACCATTCTCATTCATGCTACCCTGCACACAAGCCTGCAGCCTGCCCAGAGGCAGATCCAGTTGTAGCCTTAAGGAGAGAATAACTTTGTCTTCCAACTCAGCCAGTCTTTAGATCTTTATTGGAGCCATGGAGCAATTGGAACCAGTGGGGGGAAAAAGGTAGGAATATTAATAGGAAAAATAATAATTAGTCTGTATTAAATGAAGATAAATGGGTTTTTTGACAATTTATAGCTTTGTGACAGTAAAGAAGAGTGGCTTATCTGGGTATGCTCAGTCTGTGACTGTTTTGAATTCACAAGTATAGAAGAGCAGCAGACAAAAGGCATGGAATTAACCTTGTTTCCTGCATGTGGTAAAAATGAATGGAAGAAGAAGAAATTACATGATCATCTTGACCAGATTGAGAAGCTTCTCTCTGCTGCTTAGCAGGAAAGGGGAGCATGCTGCTGTGTGGTGAGAGTGGAGTAGGTCATTCCAAACACCTCTTACAGCTGGAGAAGAGCATTACCAAACAAGCCTCTACAGGCTTTGTGCATGTAAAATGAAACTTGTACAAGTTTTCCTCTGAAGGAATGTAGCTGTAGTGTCTGAAAAACCACTCAGCCTGCTGCTTTACGATGCATTTCCCAGGGCACAGTGCACGTTATAGTGCTGGCTGGGAGTTGCCCAGGATACAGGGCTGGCAGACAGCTTCTTACAAATAGCAACTCATAGTGACTACTGTTGTTGCCATTGGGAATTGATTGCACCTGCCTCACAATCTCTGAAAGCTTGAAAAGCTGCTAGTTACCAAGCTAGAATCAGCCTTCTGGTATTCAGATACTTCAAAGTCGAAGAGAAGACTAATATTCCCTTTCAGTCTGTGTTTTCTTTTTATCTCGGAATTTTGATTTCTGGTATTTGAAATGACTATGTTGCTGTAAAGCTACAAGTAAAAGTAAGATTAGACTAGAAGATGGTTTGTGACCTGCAAGCATATAGTTGTATGTTGCAGAACAATATGCAGTAGGAATGATACAGATGCATTACCAAAAATTTTCACGGAAGCTTTTGTCCATTAAATTAAAAAAAAAACAAACCCAACCCTAACAGAAAAAACCCCAAACCTAAAAGTCTATAAGAAAACCGTGTGTAGGGAAAACTTAAAAAGAAAATGTTTTTTAAGTAGACCATTGTTGAGTTTACGCGTTAAGCTCTAGTTGTATTGTTAAGCATTAACAGTGTTTATATGGTCTGATCCAGAGACTGTGCTACAAAATATCATACTGAGCAGCATAAAAGAATTCACAGCTATATCCTCTTTCCTAGGTTTTTCCTTTTTTTCCTAAGGCTTTTTTTCTTGGGCGGAGGAGACATGCAAATGTCTTCTCTGAAGGTGCTACTTCAATCACAAGAGCAATTTGGAATAATTTGTTTCTGCCTGTGAATTGATTATGAACAGGCCTAGTGCTTACCAAAATATTTCTCATTCCCTCTAAGTAATAGGGAGGTACATTTAAACCTGTACACAACTGAGATCATTCAAAGGTGGTTTTGTTCATCATTCATAACAGGCCACTGAGGTTAAGTTCACAGGCAGGGACATTTTTGATAATGCTCACTTCCCTATGACTTGAATTACTGACATGATTGCGGGGAAGCCAAGGCTGGTTGAGCAGGAAGCAAAGCTGCTCTTCACAATTCCCACCTCCCCTGGGTTGAACTATGGCAGAAGGGCAGGCTGGAGTAAATGGAACTGGCTTTGCTGCTGGTCATGCTGTGCTGACTGGATGCATGTTAACTGACAGAATCTTGACATCGGTCAGCTTTTCAAAGAACAGCATAACTATTAAACCGCCATAAAGATCACATAAAATTTGAAGATCAGCTCAATTATTTTCTTTTTGTAACATTCATTGCCAACCCTTTTGTCACCTGTCATAGCCTCTTTGTTCAGACTAGTCGTGGGGCCATTTTTATGCCTTCTGTACCAGATTTGATGGTCTGGTTTTTTTAACCCCCCTGGAGCACAGGAGAAAACTGGATGGCTCCAACAGCATGAGATCTGCTTCTCAGGTTCTTTTCTTTATAGTTTCTGTATGTCCACTGACTTCAGATTTTTGAGGGCTTCCAGCCTGGAATAAGTAATGGTCTTGCACCCTTCTAGTGCATCCCTTTTTGTTGGGTGTAATTGGAGAAAGCAGCTTCAAACTGAGGTGAAGATTCTCACTGGATTAGGGTTACATCCAGCAGAACAGTTAGACAGAGTTTGCTGAGTAGTATAAAAGGAGAAGAGCATATCAGCATGACAGTTAATTTGTCAGTGTATTTGAAGTCTAATTCTAGTTCCCAAATTCATCACATGCTCAGTTGCTTAGTAAATTAATCTGTATTTTAGCTCCTCAAAAGACGGCAGAGCTCATGGTACAAGTGAGGGAAAAGAGGCAAGATAAAGTCACCTTCCCAGTGCTGCTAGTGTGGTACATTCCAATTACACCTGTGAAAGTCCTTCAATTTCTAGCATTCCTTTTCTTTTCCTGGCTACTGATTGTAGACATCAAAGTTTGAAAATCTGTGCTGTATCAAACGCTAACTTCTCATGCCTGCCAATGAAAGATTTCTCCTACAAATGCCCTTTTAATTATAATTAATCTTTATCTGACTTGTTTTTTCTTAAAAAAAGTTGAAATGAAGATTTTGCCATTTCTGCTACAAAACTAATACCCAACTATGAATAGAATCATAGAATCATAGAATAACCAGGCTGGAAGGGACCCACCGGATCATCGAGTCCAACCATTCCTATCAAACACTAAACCATGACCCTTAGCACCTCGTCCACCTGTGCCTTAAACACCTCCAGAGAAGGTGANCAGCTTTGTTGCTCTTCTCTGGACTCGCTCCAGAGCCTCAACATCCTTCTTGTGGTGAGGGGCCCAGAACTGAACACAGGATTCAAGGAGTGGTCTCACCAGCGCAGAGTACAGAGGGAGAATAACCTCCCTGGACCTGCTGGTCACACCGTTTCTGATACAAGCCAGGATGCCATTGGCCTTCTTGGCCACCTGGGCACACTGCTGGCTCATATTCAGTCGGCTGTCAACCAATGACTTCCTGCATGAATAGCTTCATGCATCAAGTCATTGCACTCCTCCTTCTAATATAATGTATGGTAATTTATCACAACCTATATTTTCAATCTCTTAACCAGTTTTCAATACAGAGGGTACCATTAGTACCTCATCTTTTTCTGTTTTCTACTTTCTTTTATATTTGACTCAAACTCAAACACCTGGGCCCAGTGTGTTCTCACTAATTTTATCATTGCACTATCCCAATCACTTGGGACAATGTCCTTTCTTTACCACACTTGCTTTTGCTTGTGATAGTGTTACTCATCAGGAAAGCAGTTTCTCCAGCATCAGGAAGTATTTTTCTGGCTCCTTCAGTGAGGGATGTTTCTATCACTTACTGTGGCAAAGAGGAGATCTGCTGAACTACGCTGTTGTACCTATAAGAGAAATAGGTCTGTCTGCGGTAACTGAAGAACATGCTGAATCAACTGGTTTAGAAGGCACTTCAATGTGCTGAATATTCTTGGGTCTGGAATAATAGGATCAGGATGAAACAGAGCAGTAAAAACATGCCATAGTCAGTTTAAAGGAAAGGAGACCTTCTGGGCTGCCCCTAATAAAGAGATGGGATGCCTCAGCCTGTAGTGGGCCAAGTGTTTGCAGTGGAGATAGCAAGGTGTTCCTATTGCTGTATAGTGCATTCAGGAGAGACCACCTGGGATTTTGTCTCCGTCTGTGATCGCTCACATGCTAAGAAGAGTTTGAAATGCTGCAGATGCAGTGGATGCCACTGCATTGACAACCCTGATGAGAATTGATTATAAAGGCTTTGTCTGCTCACTTGAGCCTAATGAAGGATGAAAGACAATATGGAAACTGTCTATAAATACATAAGGAAAGACAAGAGCTGTGTGGGTGAGAGGAGTTGTTTGCACAGAAACCAAGAGCAGGCAGAGTGGCTATGAACAAACATAGTTTGTAAGAGAAAATCAAGTTCTAATCCTTAAAGGATGGAGGTCTGACATGGTAGAGACAAAACATAACAACCTTTAATGAGAAACATGGCAGATTTATGAGAGAGTTTATTTGAAATGTTCTACATTAGCAAGAAGACCAGGCTAAACAATCTAATTTTCTGTCAATATCCAGGACTTGGTCTGCATTTTAGGCCACCAGCCAAGGCAGTCCTTGGTTTCTTTAGCTTCTCCTCCTCCTTTCCCACTCTTGTGAGTCTCTGCTGTACCTATGCAGGGATGCTTATCTTACAGCTGGTGACACCTGTGGGATGACATGTTCCCTTCCATAGCCCCCATTGCTAGTGTCAGGATCAGACCTGCTGCTGAATGTTCAAAATATTTTGGTTTCTTCCTGTATTTTTCTGAGAAAAGAAGTTGGAACCCTTAGGCTGCATTTTCCAGTGAAATCTTCCTTTGTTTTCCATGTAATAAAGCCCTATTAGCACTTAGGATTCTCAATGTGCATTCCTTCTGTAATAATCTCTGTGTCTAGTGTTATAGGCTGATAATTTACTAGGTAAGAAAAGGAATTTTAACTGTCATAGTAATAGGAATATTAAATTAAATTGGTTAAATTGGATGTCGCTCTTGGACTATGCATATAAATCTCCTCTCCCTTCCCCTCACTTCAGTCTCCAATTTATTTTAACTGTGATACTGCATCCCCACCCCACCCCTTTTTTTTTCTGTTATACTTTGTTTATAATTAAGGCATGTGGGACACTAATTCTGGATACTTCTCTGAAACATTTTAGCTTATAAGATTTTAAGCTAACTACTTAAGCAACACGGTAATCACTGAAGAGAGGACAAAGCTCAGTGCATCCAAGCAAAAATTTAAGTCATCCAGCAGAGGTGTTCTGTTTCTGTACCAACCCACACAGCATGCTCCAGAGATCCTGTTTTAGCTGAGGTAGCTGAGTGCTTAGAGCATGAATCTGAGTTACGGTGTGATGTCTCATCTTTTCTAATACTAAAATCCCTTTCATTTCCTAGACTTTCCATACTGCTTTTCATCTCCAGGCCTGCTGATACTTCAGCTTGTAATTATATTAGAATTTTTTAGGGTTAAAGAGTTATGCCCATCACTATGATGTTTTGTGTTTCCTTTCCACTTTTCATTAGGATGAAGGCACCAGGGAAAGTCTCTTTCATTAGCATATATTTTACCAATGTGGGGCTTTCTCTTCATGGCCATGTAATTTCATCCCATAAGACTTAAATCCATGGTTACTACTACTGGCATTGTTTTCAAAAATACTTTCTTGCTTTTGTTCTCATTGGTGATCATTACTTACGGCAGTTAAATATTACCATGTTACCCACGTGGTTTTGCTCTTTGGAATATTCTTGTTTAATAGCTGAAGTAATATGTAGATACTGACACAGCAGTTAAAAACCTCAACTTTTTAAAATCAAGTGCAGAGCCTACTAATGGTATATGAGAGCAATGGGTGTCTGTAGTCTCTGTTTTCTCCTCAGACTGAGAAGCACCTTGTATCTGCACAAGTAGTTCACCTGCTGTAATTCTGGTTTGTCTTTGCAGCCATCTGGTTACTACTTTTTAATTGATTAGTGTTTAATTGTAGATATCTAACATACAAGTTTGTCAGCAAAATAGGGCACATGAAGCACTGGAACATGAATTCAAACAGGTAGGGAGTAAGGGGAAAATCAGTGCTACTTTCCCAAAGTTAATGCTACCGCACCCTTGTTTAAACATTTGAAAGTCTGTCTGAAAGGCTTCATTCCACGTCTTGTCAAGGTTAAAGGCCACAAGATGTCAGTGTAGCACCAAACATGAGGAAATGGCAAGGAGGTTTGCTACAACAGCTTAAGCTGTCGGGCTGGTAAAAGCGTGTTGAGTCTAACTAGAAAGCTGAAATGGTCCATGTGATGAGGAGCCAGTCCTGACCCTGGAGCATGGGGAAGCAGCCAGGGAAGTAAAAAAGGAGTATGCATTTAAGATAGGGACTATGTTTGTAGGTAAAAGGCTGTGTGTGCTCACAGAGAAACGGGCAGTACAACTCAATTTTCCAGCAGAGCACACGCATCTGGACTTGCCCAGCCCTATTAGCTCCCACCCAACCTGATGATTGCTACTGATGTGCATTTAAGAGGAGGAGTGTGTTTTGTTTTACAGGTCCTACTCTATTATCAAGAATCTGAACACTGAAAAGTAATAGTTCTTGATACTGTGGGGAAAAATTGTGAATAATGGTGAGAAAAAGCATGTAACAGAATACAGTTCTTTGTATTGTCTTCTGGGTGATTGCTAAAGAAAATCCAATTCATGAATTCTGAGGCTGCAACAGCTAAAGAGACACCTCCAAGAGCTCTGGTTTGTTGTTATTTGTTTGCAGTTTTCTCTCTCTTTGAGAAACAATGCTTTGCAGAGTATGATACTGAACAGACAAACTGTGTTAGAAGGAAGTGTATTAGCATACAGGAACTGTGCTTTTCCAGGAGTCACTGCTCCTGCGTGCAAAAGAAACCATTGCTCTGCTCACGTGTACCCACAACACCAAGTGTGATAACAAGGAACCTAGACAAAATGGCAATGGAATGACAGTGGAATAGTCCAGAGTGGAATAGTCTGCACCTGGTCAATAAATTAAACCAGCTGCTATAAATTAGTCCATTCACTTATGCATTAGTCCACTTCTATTTGCACTTGCTTCAGAGGTGACCATTTCTTTTGGGTTTGGCTTAGTTTTCCTCATGCACTGTGTGTAACTCAGTAAATTTGGAACCTACATAGTGAGGGGTCAATCCATGCTTTCCCCTCCCAGTTCAGATTTTTTTCGAATGTGTTGTGGGTAATTATAGAAGCGAGAGAGAATTTGCAAATCATGAACTTGTTGTTGGGTATTGGATTTTGAAAAAGTAATTAAAGGAAACCAGTTTAATAATTCTATAACATGTTTTATTAAGGAAGATGAAGTGTGGTGCTTGGGAAAGTTCTCCCTTCATTAATCTAAAGTTAGCACAGTTGTGGCCTGGAGCTAAATCTGGGACTGAATTCTGCTCTGAGATTCAGACATCTGCATTTGGGATCTATTTGGGACACAAGCTTCCACAATGCTCCCCATCTCTCTTGTAGACTAAAGCTATATCCAGTGCTGTAGAGATGAAGAACTGAGGACTGCTTAAAATCCAGATTTCAGCTGCCATTTTCAGTTTGCATTTCTTTAAATCAGGTGGGTATTTTTTGAATTACTACTTTCCAGGCTGTGGTCTATGAAGACAGGATATGGCATGTCACTGGGAATTCAAAACGGGAACCATGGTTGGGAAATGAGGACCCCAGAGGGAACTGCTAGCCCATAGTGCCAGAGCAGAGTCAGCTCATCAGTAGTGACTGGATATAATGACATGCATTTCCTTAATTCACATTTTCTCCTGAAATTCAAACTGTTTTTAAACCAGTTTTCCCTTCTTATGGTTTTTGAGATCAGTTGGACAATCTGAACTGAGAGTGACAGAAGCCACTGTATTTCTGTGCCACTGAGCAAAGTTTGAAACAGTGCTTCACAAAGCAGTACCAGCCCAATCCAAATTGAAGTAAAGCATATAAACTAAAAGGGCATAAATGATTTCTGAACATTGCTAAAATTTGATTTTGATGGTATCTCACATCTTCATTTAATTGATGAAAATTGGAAAAAAGATCAAAACAGCTAATAACAACATATTTATGGGCCTAAGACCAGAATTATTCAAGCACTTTTATCTATGAGGCCATGCAAACCAGTAGTTACTGAATGTTACAGTTGTGCCTAGTTCTCTGCTTTAGTATTTTTGTAAAAAGCACTGGTTCAGTGACAAACTGAAGGCATGATAGGGCTTGCTATATTGCTTCTTTTTCTATTAGATCTCTGCTATAATAGGGCATAGCCATCAGCATAACCAGCCAATTTTGTTTTGAACACTAAAATCTAATCAGGCTTTAACTCAACACTTTCTTACCATTGCAAGTGACAGAAACATTTGATCTTAATTCTGTAAAAACTGATACGTGAAAACCCACAAAGACAATACATTAAATGAACTCGGGCACTCTTTTATGGATAGACGCTGGGACATTTATTACAGCTTGGTAAAATATTGGCAGCCTACTCTGCTGAACTATCAGACCTTAGGTAGAGGAATTAACTATCAGTCGTTTGCTTCATTATTTCCATTGCAATAGCAAAGATGGATGAATAGATTTTTGTGCCTGAGCTGGCAAATATTCTTGACAATATTTTAAGGCTGTTTTTATTTATGTGCCGGTTAAGGACAACCTAGTGTTTGGAAAGCATCATATGGCAATGTTAACAAGGAGAAAGGAAAAAGAAAAAATGAAATCAAACAGCTCGATTTAATGTTCTTTTCAGTCTTGCCAGACATATACTCTCTACTCAGTTTGAAAGCTACTCTTTGACTTCACTTAAATGCAATATTTACATATTGCTATCACTCCAAAGAAAAATATAAGCAATCCTCTAACCATGCGGAAGATAAGAAAGAATGGATTACCTTAGAAGACCTCATTTGCGAATGCTACACTGAAGTGTAGGTCTTGTGCTTAGTCATTAGTATCTGTTTATAAATCCCAGCATGAAAAACTGAGAAGCGCTAATGCACCCATAAGAACATGTCCAAATTATATAAATATAACTTTATAGCTTTATAGCATTTGTCTAACGGAGAGATGAATGGATCTCTGTTTCTCTTTCCTATGTATTTATGTACTTTGGTTCACTATGCTACCCAGCCACTTTTCAGTGTGAATGGGTGTAATTACTTCATTGACGTTCTAATTACAGTCAGATTGTATTGTTGTTCAAGGACAGATGATCACAAAAGACTGTATCTTTGATAACAGACTTAAAACCCTTATTCTGTCTCATGTTGATCTCATATACACCATACCTAGCAGGAGATGCACAAAAACTGCTGTCATCTTTTGCACTTTTGGGAAGCTGTAGTTTGCAAGAAGGCTGGATTTCAGAATAAAGCTTCATCCTGTAGGCTTGCATCGTTGATTTAGGACTTCAGTTTCCTCTTCCTCTTTGACCCATTTTCCCACTCAAGAAATAAAACCAAAAAACCCCAGATATGCTTTGATCGAATATTTTTTTTTTCCCCAAGTTGTAGCTGCTGGAGTAACGGAGTTTAAGACTCTAAAAAGATGTTCCAATCCTGAATGCAAGCAACTTCTTTGTTCACTGGAATCTGGCTATAGAGACACATGTGCTCCTTCCAGGGCTCACTTTGCCATCTGGACTGTATATGACATCAGCAACTGCTTGTCCTCCCTTATATACATCTGGTTCTAAAGAAATGTGGATGTAGGTTTCTGCCTGAGTGGCACCATGCTCATCCTGCCAGGTGATCAAGCAGTTCTGAGATGAGTGTTAATAAGCATAGAACAGGTCCACAGATACTTAAGGCTATCAACAGGTTGTGCTTCGCTTGGCAGTGGGTGACAAGTTATCCACACCTAGCACTCTGTGATTTGTGTGAATGCATATGCTTGTTTCCAGGAAAGATATATTTCATAGAATCATAGAATGGCTTGAGTTGGAAGGGACTTTAAAGGTAATCTAATTCTACCCAACCTGCCATGGGCAGGTGTGCAGTATTCTAACTCAACACATATGCAGGCGTGATGCCATGCAACCAAAGAGGACTGCCAATTCTTTTTTTTTTGGCAACAGAATGTTGCAAAATTAATGTACTTATAAATATACTGTTTAAAATGGAACATTGAAAAGCAATTGCTGTCAACATATAAAGGTCAATAATGCCCCAAGAAAGGTTATGAAAAAATGAAAGTACTATGTTCAAGAACTATCTGCTGTAATTGCCCAGATGACCTAGGGCCAGACGTTATCAACAATATCAGCATTGCTCATGCCAATGAGCACCTACCACATTGCATCATCCTGCTGAAACCAGCAGCACTGCTGGGAGTGGTCGGCCTATGCCTGTTAGAATTGCCTCCTGTAAAGATCTAAGAAATGTTTAGATGTCTTTAAAGCTCTGTCAATCTCAGAGTCACCTTACAAGCAATGACTATGGGATATTTGTTGAAACACAACCATTATAATCCTGACTTCAGGTGAAGTTTATAAGTAAAATTGGATTAATAGAAGTATTTCTGCTATATGAATTGATGATGACCACACACCTGTAATTAATATTTCTTATTCTACTATGGCTAGACCAAAACCATAGAGATTTCCCAGATCTTGGATAGATCAGTATTCAGGTCAGTAGCACAAAGAAGCAACTACAATAATAGAGTGAATTTTCAGTTAGGGTTCAGGCTTAGGTAGACCTGAAACTTACTGAAACTGGAGAGAAAGGACTGAATTCTCAAGTAGAATTGCAGTGGCTTGTACAGACATACACACCCTGATCTATTGCCTACTGGTATTCTGAGTGGAGATGTGTCAGAGTAGATCTGTGCTTTCATAGAATCATAGAACAGTTTGAGTTGGAAGGGACTTTAAAGATCATCTAATACCAACCCCCACTGCCATGGGCAGGCACACCTCCCACTAGATCAGGCTGCCCAAGGCCCCGTCTTTAACTAACACCCACAGAAAAGCTGAGAAGTACACCTATATGAGGTGTGTTCCACCTAGAAGATAACAGTACATTTTTTAATAACCCGCTTTGTCACTGATTTGGACTCAGATGCTTCTTCAAGATGAGAGTGGCGAGGCATTGGCACAGGTTTCCCAGGGAAATTGTGGCTGCACCATCCCTATAGGTGTTCAAGGCCAGGTTGGAGGGGCCTTGGGCAGCCTGGTCCAGTAGGAGGGGTCCCTTCCCATGGCAGGGTGGGGTTGGAATGAGATAATCTTTAAGGTCTCTTCCAACTGAAACCATTCTTTGATTCTATCAAATAGAAGTCCTGTATTTATTTTAGCATTATATGAAATGTTTTCTTTCTCTTAAGTGAAGCTTCAAGGTTGTCAGACCTAAAATGAAATCAATGCTCTATAGAAAAATACTGTGGCATGATGTTTCACACCAAGTGCTATGAAGTGATCAAAATCATCCTGAAAAATATCACTTGGTAGCATGAAGGACCAGCTCGGCATGTTGGAATGATTCACACAAGTTAAGATTTACCTGGCCTGAGTTTTTTCCTGTAAGCACAGAAGTTCCTAATACCTAGAACAAAACCTATTCCTCTAACATCTTTGGGATACCATTGTCTTGTTTAGAAATGTCTTGGATATCATTTAAGTTTTCTTTCACCAGCAGTAGCCTGGCTGTGTATATTGCTACCTCATTCCTCAGCTTTCTCAGGAACCAGGAGGAAGGCAGTCTGCCTTATTTACCCTGGAAGAGAGGCTGTGCAGAAAGCAAAATGTTGCTCTAATGTCCATGCAGGTAGTCATGAACCATAGCAGGATGCATGTTTAATTTCAGGCTCAACAGACCTAGCAATCCCTTTCAATGAATTTCCCCCAAATATGAGCAGGAATAAGCTAATTATTCTTTGGCTGCATTTTTATATGAAGAGTTTCCTCTCTTTCTGGCCCTTTCCTTTTTGACGATTCACTTTCTTTTCAGCAGCCCAGCAGAACCAAAAAATCTGTTCCCTGTATTTTTTTTATTTTCTTTTCTTGACATTATCCTGTATAAAGTGAATTAGGTTTCTGAAAGTTAGGACATAGCTTTGGGGTTTTGGGCTTTTTTTTTAAGATCTGCCTGGAGGAAGAGGTTTTGAACAGTTGTGGCCTATTGACAGGGTGTCACAATTTGACTTTCCAAGTCCTGGCATTCTTTCCCTTTCTTTCTCTTCTTTTTGTGTCAGGCTAATATTTATACCTTTTGGTACACAGACCTCCAAAGGGACTTCTGAGCCTTAACCCCAGTGTGCTGACTGTGTTAGTTTTTGATAAAACCAGACAGTTTTGTGATCACTAAACACTTTGAAGAAAAATTAAGTCATTTTTGTTTTCCCCTTTCCACTTTTTGGGATTTCAGGCCCCTTAACACTTCTTCCAGGAGAAGGAAGGAAAAAAAAAGGAACAAACTACTGTTCCCTTGGAGCCCAAATGAAGCAAAGGAGGGAGCACAGAATGCTTATGTGCCTGATAAATGTATATGTTGCTGTAAGGTAAAATTTTGAAATGGCAAGAGAAGGTGTGGAGGTCTTATCTTGCATAAAGGTCAATGATGGACACTTGTTTTGTTAAACTGGCTTCAGGGTTTGACTTATCTGGGACTTGATTAATATGACAGATTACATATAAAATAATTCTCATCATGAAAGCCAGGAATAGCTCTTTGTGAATACACAAAACCAATTTATTGTCCCCTAACCAGCATGAGAAAGTTTTAGGGAGATGAATCTCTTCCGCATAAATACGGTGATGTGGGACTACTATGGAAACCCTTTTACCAGCCTGTAAAGGTGCCAGAAACCCACTGGACCCATGAAGCTTCCCTAGGGATTTTAGTCCTAGTGAAATTTTTTGTTAATTCCTCCTCAGCTGACACTTGGATAACACTGCTCGTCCAGAAAAAGTGGTTGATGGGAATGTGGGAAGAGGTTTTGCATATCCTGTGCCTTGATTTATGTTTAGACACTGCCTTGTGTGTCTATGGAATAGTACATACTATTTTGCCATCCATAACATTTTAAGTATTGCTTTTAATTTGAGACAATGAAGAATAGGAGTCTGTTGGGATTGTTTTTCTAAGTATCCTGGCAGGGCGGGGCTGGGAGTTTTGATGGCTCTGTTGTGTTATGTTAATGGAGTGGTTTGCAAGGGACCAAGAGCTTTTCAGGCCTGCTGGGGCAGGGAGATTTTGGGCTGGGCGGTTTCCATGAGAGGCTGCTTGCTAGGGCAGTGACCAATGAGAGTCTACCTGATGTTTTTGCCCTGCTTGCCCTATATAAACGGGTTAACCCTCAATAAAGAAGGACTTCATTTGAAATCATGTTGATTTGTCTGTGAAGCTCTCTGGCCCTCACCGCGTTAGGAGTCCAGCAGAACATGCATAAAATAGTACTGAGACTGAAAACTTGAGATTTGAGAGAGGGAACTAGATTAGAGCAAGAAAAGACCGGAAACAGGGAGATGTACAAATCCTGGTCATCTGCAGGGACCCAGAACTCCTGGAAAGTCAGAAACTCCTGGTCTGTCAAAAGCAAAACGGACATGAAAAACTGGAAAAAGAAGAGACAGGGTTTTCATGGTGTCTTGGTGCCTCTTCCACAGCATGGGGATTACAGATAATGAGCAGTTGATGTTGAAGTGGATCAAAGCCACTGATTTTGGACAGGCTAGGACTTCACAGGGTTGTGACAGGGTTAGAATCTGGGTCCTGAAGTACTTTAAGGCATCCTCAAAGCTCTACAGGGTGTAAGAAATGAGCCTACTGCTACAGTTCACCAAGGAAAACCTGCTGCCTGACAGCTCTTCACGAATTTAGGCCATATTGGATGGCAAAAGTATCTTTGAGATTTAGTTTGCCATTTTCAAAGCATAGTATTGTATTCTAGAAATACTGGAACTTCTTGTTTCTACTTTTTAAATGGAACTTATTAGCTCCCAATTACAATATAGCATTTTAATTTTGCTTAAAAGCTGGTATAATTAACAAAACAATCAAACCACAACTTGAGAAAACTGAATAGCACTGAACTCATAGTATAGTGAGAGATTTCTGTCTTTTTTAATTAAAACTACCAACAAACTAAAATAATTAATGTGATTTTGATTTAATCTCACCCTTTTTAAATTTAGGTTCATCCACCAAAGTGAAAAAAAAATCCTTTTTTCCCCCAGACCTAATTCATTCTGGACACAGGAACAGACATTTACCCCTTTCCATTTTGCTTTCTGTGTTCACCCACACAGTATCCCCTGATCTGTCAGTTTTTCTGAGCCTCAGCTCAAGGATACAGTTACTGTTGAAAAAAACATTGTAAAGAAAAAGATTGATCTAGTACCAACAGAGGTGTTAAACCTCAAGGAAACTAAAGACACCCGTTGATATAAAATAGAGGAAACATTTTCTGGTGCGGATAAACTGTAAAAAGGAGAGTTCCATTTACTGAATCTAGCCAGTAGTCTCCTAACATCAAGGCCTGTGTTTCAATGCTGCATCCAGGCAGGCTTCAATGTTATTGCAAAAGGCTTGGTGCTTTAGATGTTAGCCAAGCAATCAGCAAGTCATTTCAGCAACATCTCTGATACTTGAGACAGTCAGCTGTACAGGTTAAAAGAATTTTCTTCTTGAAGGGCTGGCAAAACTACTCGAGGCAGTACCTCAGAGGTTTCCCTGCCCAGTGTTGTAGAGTTAGACTGGCTTTCTGCTTTACAGCACATTGTGGGTTTCTCTCTAGCTGTGGTTTCCCCAGCTGAGTCCAAACTCCCAGCTGCAGAGATGCTTTCATTTGCTTTCTGCCTCGGTGAATGCAAAAGCAGAGCCAGCTCTGGCAGGAGAGTAGCGACCTGTGTACTGGGGCAGGATGTAATTTGCTGTTCTTAGTAGAGAGTGAGGATTTGTCTGCATGTAAAGTTTGCCTTTTTGTTGTGATGGTTTTACATTAGGAAGATACTCTGTGTCTGTATGCACTTAATTCTTAATAGTTACAATATCCTGCTGCAAGACTTTTATTTCTGGGTAAGAGCTCAGAGGCTTCAGCCACGTGCTAGGATTCCGGCTGTTCAGAGCAAAGGACTATTGGAGATTAGTGTGCTGCAGCAAGTTAAATGATTGCCAAGCTTGGCAAATGCATGAAATGTGTTCTGCAGTTTTCCCTTCCTCATCCAAATGCAAACCCCGCCTTTCCCCTTTCTCCAGATGTTATAATCTCTCATACATGTGGCTTAGATTTAGATTGGGAACTTGAGTTCTTTCCTAAATGTGGCTTAAGCAGCTACACACTCCACCAGAGTAGCTCTTTGGCAAGAACTTTCCACTTTTGCAGCTGTATTAGTAGAAAGGAGCATATGCAGCTTCTCAGCTATGACTACAGCAGCTCCTGTGTAATTGCAAGCCTGTTGTAACTGACTGCTTGGGTTAATTAGGCCAGGGAGGTCAGACCACACTGATAAAAGAGCCCATGACTTCGAATGGCTGAGATGTTTGACCACCTTTGCTTCTGCTTTTCTTCAGGCGTGCAGTAAGTCAGCAAAGGAACAGGGAGGTCAGCAGGGTACGGGAACATCTTTAAACACTTCAACTAGTTTCATCAGAGCTCAAGCATCAAACCCTGGACTTTATCCTTGTGGGCTTGATCAGATTGCCTATGGTTTCAAGGTCTTGAAGATATTTTTTCCTGAAGTGATAGTTTTTAAAGAGGAGTGGGAACATTAGAAACGGGAATTGAAAAAAGTACAGTCACACCACAGGAAGTATTCAGGTCAGTTTAAACTCTTCTTTACCTAAACATGCATAAAACAAACAGCAGAAACAATTAGTAAAAAAAGTCTTCTCATCACCAGTTCACCCTCTCCCTACCTCAGGCAAAAATGCTTTCTACTCTTTTTCTCTCTTTTTTTTACTTTCTTTCCACCTTAACAGAATAAGTCTTCTTCACTCATTTTGCTTTGTTTAAAAAAGAATGTTAGATGAAAACATCTGTGCAAAATTTTCAGCTCTGTGTAATGTCTCTTTAAACCCAGCATTAACTCAAAGATAGACACGAGTAAGTGGAACAGCTCCATTGACTGATCTTATAATCAGAGGAGGGCATTGAGGCTGATGAAGGATCTGGAGAATAAGTCTTATGAGGAGTGGCTGAGGGAATTTGGATTGTTTAGTTTGGAGAAAAGGAGGCTGAGGGGAGACCTTATTGTTCTCTACAACTACCTTAGAGACGTTTGTAGTGAGATAGGTGCTGGCCTCTTCTCCCGACTAACAAGAGATAGGATGAGAGGAAATGGCTTCAAGTTGCACCAGAGAATGTTTAGATTGGACATTAGGAAAACTTCTTTTACCGAAAGAGTGGTGAAGCATTGGAACAGGCTGCCCAGGGTAGTGGTGGTCTCCATCCCTGGAGGGGTTCAAAAATCATGTAAAAATGGCACTTCAGGACATGATTTAGTAAGCATGTTGATGTGTTGATTGCAACATTAGGGCGCCAGGAATTTGTGACCATGTATTCATGGTCTGGACTAAAACATAGGATTGGCATCAATATCCAATCTGTTAGACTTTGTTTCTTACTGCAGAGGGAAGAAGTAACTGGATGAAGAAGTCTATAGCTTTCCCTCTAGTTTTTTGTCCCTACAAAATCTTGGGTAGAGTTAATTAATTTGTTATTACCATCATATTTCAAAGTTGAGTCATGCCAGGCAGAATTATGAAGAAAAAAGCCAACAGGTTTCCTCCTTTCAGCAGTTGCTTGGTTGTGGAGAGGAGACATCCTAGTAGAGCATCCTCTGATAATTTATATGGTGCTTGTCCCAGAGCAGATGTGAAGTGTTGAGAGACTGAGATGAATGTGAAGGGGGACAAGTTGCTAGGATTTTGTGGAAATCTGGCTGTGGGTTGTAGGAACAGCTTTTAATGTTAAGATTTACAGAGAAATGGCTGCAACTTTCTGTATTGCCAGCAGCTGCTCAAAGCAGAACAGTGGGGAAACTCATCCCCCTAAGATGAATTGTAGACTGCAAGAGTAGCTCTTATCCTGCCTTGGCCAAGGGTGGCAGAACCAGGATCTGAGCTGGCAGAATTGCACGGTCAAATGTCTGTGCAACTAAGATGTTTCACAGAGATTTCTGTCCTGGTGTGTTAAAACCATAGCTTTGGGAACTGTGGATGTAACTCTTCCCTTCTGCCTTCACCACAGAGTGATGAGACAGCTTTGCTTTCTCCTTTCTGATGCCATATCTCTGATCCAACAAAAAGGAAAAGAGTCATCAGGGAAAGTCCCTTAGGAGCACAGTGAATAGTACTCATTTGGCAGGTGATATTTACCTTCTTTTAAGAGGACTAGACAAAATCACAGTCTAGAGAACAAGGCAGGGTATCTCCATCATCAGTGATCCACACTTTCTTGCAGTCTTTGCCTTTTTAACCATCTCTTTCATAACGCTGGGGGCCATTCCTTTGCACATCCGCTGTGCCTTGCCCGAGGCTTTTAAAAAAGCAGGAGACACAGAAACTCTGAAAACAAGCCACAGGAATACAGTTGTATTGAAGTTGTTATCAAAGATTTTGTTGGTATGCCAATTGTGTTTCACTCTCTTGTTTTTCAAACCTTCTTTTGCTTATAACATTTAAAAACATATCATGGATAAAGCATTCAAAGGCAACAGTGCAAAATGCCAGGAGAAAAATTGATAGGAAGTAGAAGAAACAAACGGGGTTCTCGATTCTGGATTGTTTATTTATTTCTTACTTAATTTACATTTCAAGGGGAAAGTGTGTGTACTCATTAGGAAAATTAAGTTAATTAAGATAGTTTACTTAGAATCATAGAATCACCAGGTTGGAAGAGACCCATCAGATCATCGAGTTCAACCATTCCTATCAAACACTAAACCACACCCCTCAGGACCTCGTCTACCCGTGCCTTAAACACCTCCAGGGAAGGTGAATCAGCCACCTCCCTGGGCAGCCTATTCCAATGTCCAATGACCCTTTCCGTGAAATACTTCCTCCTGATGACTAGCCTAAATCTACCCTGGCAGAGCTTGAGGTCATTCCCTCTTGTCCTGTCCCCTGTCACTTGGGAGAAGAGGCCAGCACCCTCCTCTCCACAACCTCCCCTCAGGTAGTTGTAGAGAGCAATGAGGTCTC
>WAAB01015243.1:23473-107312 GCA_013389865.1 Piaya cayana | reverse complement strand
ATAGAACACTTGGGTCTTAGTAGCATTTGGGTGTTTTATTTTCATTCTGGCATCCTATGTGCAGATCTTCAGGGCTGTGCTGAGGATCCCCTCTGAGCAGGGACAGAACAAAGCCTTCTCCACATGCCTCCCTCACCTGGCTGTGGTCTCCCTGTTTATCAGCACCGGCGTGTTTGCCGACTTCAAGCCTTCCTCAATATCCCCATTCCTGGACCTGGTGGTGTCATGTCTGTACTTGGTGGTTCCTCCAGCAGTGAATCCCCTCATCTACAGCTTCAGGAACCAGCAGCTCAAGGCTGCAATGTGGAAATGGATAACTGGATGGTTTTCTGAAGCAACGAACTGCTGAACTACTACTTTCCCTGGCACCATGACTTTCCCTGGCAGTAGCTGTAGGTAACACTTTAACACTTGTAGGTGTTAAAAAGAACCACTTAATTATCCTGAAAGGGGTGTCTACTGGGAGATTATAAGATAAAGGGCATTTCCAAGCCAAACTCTCAATCCTCTCTGCAGCCTTTTGTAAGGAGTGAGGGCAGAGCCCCACCAGCCCCAGCAGTGTCAGTGGGGAAGATGAACCCAGCTCTGCTTCACCTGGGGAAGCCAATCTGCCACATAGCACAGTAGTGAGGGGAGCCTTCTTCCCCTTCTGTTTTCTTCCTTTGCTTCCTCTGAATCTTCTGCATTTACTCCTCCAGCTCAGCTGCTGATGGGCTTCATTTGCTACTCAGGAAATAGTGGACAACCATGCTAGGCAGAATACAAGCACAAGTATCTGAGGCCATGTTTGTAGCAATGGGCCTTGTGGGTTTTATCTGCTTTATAGAAAGGGAAACATTCAATCAGTCATCTGAAGCCATGAATGGATAATGTGTGTAACGCTGCAGCTCTTGCTTAGAGTTCATTTCAGAATTCAGACCCGCAAACAGAAATGCACTGAAGGACAGTGTGTTTAACATTTGAGTAGTGGGTTCTCTTAAAGGCTTTGAAAAAAAGGAAGAGGAAAAGCTTTTCTCACTACGTTTTTTTTTTTCTCAAAAGCATGACAAAGGAAGATGATTGAAAAAGACCTGAGTTTAGCAGCCAAACAGATGAGGGACTGAGCCCAGGGCAAGAGAAGAAACAATTTCTTTCTCTAGGTCAATCCTTTCAAGCAAACTTTTTGGATGTCTGAGGCAGCGCACACCTCCTCTGTCATAAATGGAAACTGGATTTGAAACTGACTTTAAAGGTTTGTGTGTTAGTCTCTTTTAAAGAGGTTGCTGTTGTGAAATAGTGACTACAATAAATGGTAGTACTGCCTTTTATGCATGTGTTTGTTCTTCCTGCTGCTTGAGTAAACATTGTGTTTTATCAAATTTCAGTCTGGGCATTGAACCTGAACTCAGATTATATTTTGTTTTGTCTTCCTTGTCCCTTAGTTTCATCCTAACTGTGGAAGTGGTGCCTTGAGGCCAGGTACATTCAGTTATTTATTGTGGTACATAGTAATTAGGTGTCTGACTCTAGCAACCTCACGCCTGTGAAAGATATCTCTGTTTGATATACAGAGCATGAGAATTTAGTTGTCTCTGAATGGGAAAAAATCAGAGGATATACTGAGCGAGGAATTTCAGCCAGGTTTCATCAGTCATCAGCCAGAACAATAAAGAATGGGGTAAGTTTTTACTGCCCATCAGGGAAGTTATGCACATTTCTCAAAACTAAAATCATGCAATGGGAAAGGCTAGGAACTTAACTTCTAATTCAACCTTGGCTTTTTCCTGGCTGTCAATAGGTCACTTTGTCCATCATGGGGATTATTTCCCACCCATGTCACCTGCCCCCTATTCTCAAGACCACTTTTTGTTTAAATTTCTGCAGGTACCTCTCCTTTAATTATTTTCTTGAATCATTCAAATATGAAACAATGGAATCAAAATGTCTTATATAAACTAAAATGTATATTTTCTATTAAATTTAAATATTTTCATTGTTATTTGGTATGATAAATATTTTTCTGTTGCAACACCACTCTGAAGGAAATACTTCATTCAAAAAAAACATTAATTTACTTTCTGTTTTTTTTTAAAATTAAATCCTAAGAAAGCCAAGATTTTGAAATTCTGTAATTGTAACAAATAGATTTTTTTGTTGTTGTTGGGCAACCACCTTGGTATAAAATTCCAAATAGTCATAATGTTATTGTGAATTCATAATGATAGTAAAATAAAGGTTTATCATAATTATTTCAAAATACATGAAAGATTTTTTTGAGAAAACCTATTGAAGTAACTATGGTGATTTATTTAAGCAAACAGTAAATTTAAAAGTGGGCATTTTTATTGCTCGTTGTGTTGTAGGTTCTTTTCTGCACTTGTCAGAATCTCTGACAGAGGGAATGAGTGTGTCTATAAAATGAATGTAGGGTTATGTGCACAAGTTAGACTGTAGTTGAGTGGGTAGAATTTAAATTGTGCTAAGCAAGTTGTAGGTTTCCAAAGGAAATCTTTCATTTCTGATACTGGCAAAGCTCACAGGAAGAATTAATGACAGTGGTGCTGGAGAGGGTGGTGGTCTTGTGAGGGGGCTTTTTAAGTGCCAAATAGGAAATGAATTGACAGGATAACTTCAGCTTTCCAAGTCAGTGGAAATACCATGTGTACTCATTTCTCAAAGGGTACTTCTGTGCCCAAATTTGAAACACTGCTAAGTTCAGTGGGAGCACTAATGTATACAGATGCATGTCATGTCCTGTAGCAAGTCCAGAGTGGGGTTTCTGAGTGTCAAACCCAAGGCCCCTGTGCAGAGCAGCATCAAAGTTCAGGTTGTTGCCTAGCATTACTAGGGCTGAGTAAGGAACAGTGGTGACATGGTCTTGCCTTTGACACTGACCTGCTATGTGCCTTAGCTAATTAATCTCTTTGGATCTTATGTTCTTAGGCTCTAAAATGAGGATAATAATAATTATTCCTGAAAGGAAAGTGGTGCACCTTAATGAGGCAATGTTTGTTAGGTTTGTAACTACAGAAGGTGCCATAAAACTCAGAGCAGTCATTTAAAAGAGGATTCAATGTGCCAACTTAGTGGCACAAAGTACATGATGCACAACCTGGGTGATGATCTGTCAGCACTGCAAAAGAAAAGGTGCTGTAGTTAGGCAAAGTTTCACATTATCATGAATTTTGTATTGGGTCTTCTGTCTTCTAAACCAGGGTTGATAACTCTGCAAATGCACTCTGCCCTGGGCTTCGATGGGAATTTGGTGTGTTCCTGTGGTTACCCCAGCCAGGAATGCTGCTCCTGTAGCACTGACTTAGGACAGCTGAGGAAGTACAGCTTGACAACGTTACTCTCAAGCTTTAAACAAGAGCTGTGCTGATGTATTTTGCTGCATCTGAGCTTTCAGAATAAGCCTGTTCAATGCTATGCCCCACTACTGATCCACAGCCCATGATGCTGGAGCTTGGCTTGCAGCACCCTCTCGCAGCCCAAATGCATGAAAGAGCACCTCCAGATCCTGGCTCTGCCTTCTGTGCTTCCTTTCTGACTAATACCGGCATCACAGTAACATTGACCAGGGCCCAGAAGTTAAATGAGCCCTGAAAATATTAGTGGTTTACAAACTTTGCTTTACTGATATGAATTTTTTCTCCATTTAAATAGAATGCTTAATGTAAAAACTGTGTAGACCAAAAGAATTTACCCAGCTGTTCTGTTGTGCCAGGCAGCTGGCTTGTGTTCAGGATGTGTTTCTTGCTGTTTTGCAGTCAGACAGAAAAGCCAATATTCTTTATCATTTCTAACGCATCTGCCTTGGGAAAACCAAAAGGATCCTGTACCAACAGTGCATTTACAGCAAGAGCATCTGGCTCTGCAGTTCCATGTGAGTTTTAATATGCCAGTGGTGTACTCACTGCTACCGTTCTTTTCCTTTACCTACTTTCTACTGGTGCATGAAGAGGAAGATTCACCCCCGCTCCTTAATACAGTGCCAAACTGATATATACTGAACACAGCAGCTTCTGTTCAAACTGGCCGTGCTGTGAGGGCAGGGCAAGCTGTGATGAATTTTAAATGCTGTTTCTGTAAAGATATGTCCAATGTACTGCATGTCATTTCAAAACTCAGACACTGCTGCAGCTTCTCACAAAAAGAGGATGAGGAAGGAGGGAGGAGCCATCTGCAGCAAAACTGTATGAGAATTCTCGTCTTGCACAGCATAGCCAGGGTGTGGAGGGAACTGATTTTAGGCTGCGGTGGTCATCGCCTTGACTGCTGTTAGAAAACCAGTCACCTGCTGCTGTGTAAGTAGCCCAGAGTTCCCTTCAGAGACCATTCAGTTGACCTACTTCAGTGTCCACCATAAAAGGAGATTAATTAAGACCTGGGAAGAATCTTTGGTCAATAGAGACAAGCAGGATTTGACTAAGGAGAGCCTAGCCATGCCTTGGATGTGGCAGACGATTTCTACCTAGGCCCATCCAGTGGTTTCCACCAGGGTCACAGCAAAGCAGAGGATTTTTGCACCATTTTGGAAACACATTAGCTGTAACAGGGAGTGATGGTCCTCAGCGGGCCAGAGGATGTAGACTTCCTGAGAAGCTCCCAGGTCAGTAGGAGGGTAATGGCTGTGTAGAGAGTACGTGTACAACACAAGCTGAAAAGAGTGTCTACATATCTGAGTAGTAACCCTGCTGTCTTCGGGTGAAGGTCAGGCACTGCACACATGCTGTGCAACAGAAGAGCTGCACAGAGCCACAGTCTTGCTGCTGAAGTCACAGCCTTGAGCCCACCTTGCTGAACAGGGAGAAGCCAGGGAATTTCATTCATCATGCACCTCTTTTCCTCACATAAACTGACTACAGTTCTTCTCTTCTTCATGATGCATAGCACTGTATTCTCCAGTTTAAAACCCTGATCTGAAGCCAACTCAAATAAATAGGAACATTTTAGATAGTAGTATAATTAGAATGAAATATTTACTGTTTGCTTCTCAAGTTGCTCCAAAATTCCCTCTGTAATAAATTCTTAAAGCTGGAGTCTTACTTCTTGTTAAAAGCCCCTAAGGTAAAAAGGGTTTTTTTCCTAATCCAAAGTTAAGAAAGTTGTAATAAGTTTCTTGTTATAAATCTTGTTCTGTTTTTCCCTTTGGTATCTTCATGGATTTAGACACAACCACCAAAATCAACCTTTTTTGGTTTTATTGTGCATTTGGAATGTCATTCAATTATATGATAAATTTATCTAATTTGATCTAAAAGCAACCTCTCTTTCATTATGCAAATACTTATAGAGACTTCTCTTGCAAGTAAATCCATAAATGCTATAAAACTTATGTTGTCATTCCTGATTAAGAAATACAGCTGTAGTCAGCCCAGAAAGCTAATGAAATGGCTAGCTTAGAAAAAAGCTGAGGTTTTCTGCTTTGGTTTGTGTTTCTTTTTTCTTGATCTAAACCTGGTAAGGAATTGGTGCCCTAACTGCTCTGTGTATGCCATAGATTTTCCTGCTTCTCCCTTAAAACTGTTATAATACAACAGATTTTTTTCGTGCCTTTGTATGCAGAATATCCGGGATCTGTCACTAAGCACCAAACAGTGAGAATTTTAAGCTTGAATAGCAGAATGCCAAATTCTGACTTAGTTTATTTTATTTCGCATAACATCTGGCAGAGGATATCCATCCTCTCATTCTTTAATCTCCTTTTTTCTCCCCTCTCTTCCTCTCTGAGCTCTCACCAGAGCACTAGCCATCTGGTTAGGAACTGGAATGCGTCTCCCAAGTGGAGACTTGGATTTGTAAAGACAAAACTGTCTAATATTTTTTCTTTTCGTTTGCTACATGCTGGTGAATACTACATGACTTTGAAAGTGTCATTCTTTTCTGCTAGTAGACTGCAGGTCTCATCTGGAAATACAAAAGAATTTATGGAGGTGTGTGCTAGTTGTTGTTTTTCATGACTGCCTAAAGGTAATGAGGAACAATCTTGACTGTTTATCTTAGGGTCTTGTTTTGCCATCCATCACTCCAGTATCTGTTTGTGTCCCATATAAAAAAGACTTGGAGAACAAAGACCACAGCAGACCTTGTGAGTGTTTGACTCATCGATGTTTTTGCTGTTTGCAGAAAGTTTGGCCTCAATGGAAAACATTGTCTCTAGGTACCAGGGAAAACTTTCAATCCTTCTAGTCTAGTTTGAGATTTTAAAACTTTTAGAGAGTGAGGAATTAAGAAGCATCTTTTTTTTAAATACATACTTTAACATCCAGATATTGTTTTGTTTAGGGAGATGCCAGGGAAGAGACCTCTCATGAGTTAGCAATCAGATTTATTTCCTGAGCAGGTTCTACTCAGTGTTAGCAGAGTGTCTGTGATGTTGAGGGCAGAATTCAAATGGTTGTCCAAACCACAAGAAAAAACAACAAGGAGTAGTACATTGTTTCTTTCCTGGTATTTCTTTTGTAAAGGTTTTGTGTTATTCATTATTTACTGTCTAGTTCTATGCTGAGGAGATGATTTTTCTCATGAGTTTTCGTATCAGATGTCCATATTGTATGACTACTGGTGTTTATTTATTTCATAATTTCTAGCCTAAAATCCTTAAAGCAAGCTGAGGTTCTTTCCTTTTACTGGTTACCCCAACCAATAAAGATTATGCAGGATTGATTAGAAAGACAAGAATCTAATACAGAAGGACAACAACAAAAAAAAGAACTTTAGAAATTCTCTTACTTTTTGCTTTCAGTGTGCTCACTAGCTTCACTTCCAGCAGAAACCAGTGCACTCCAGCATCTTCCCCAAACATGTTGAGTAAATAAGAGGGTAGACATATGAAGAAGATAAGGTTTTCATCAAGTCAGGTTTACCTGCAAACTCATTGGCCCAGCTGGGCTTAGCTCAGACTGCTGAAGGACAAAGGAAAGGATCAGAATAATTTTTCTATCACAGATCCTCTTTGAGCTACAAGCTGCCCAATGCTGTATCCAAAGGACCAGCTCTGTAAGCAGACTGCCTTTGGGTGGATAAGGCAAGTTTGCTAGAAGAGCAGGATTTTGTTAACATGGCTCATTCTCATTGAAATCACTGAGGATGTGATTGCACTGGCAGCTGAGCAGCCAGATACAAGGGAGGAGTGACTTACAGAAAGAATTTTTCCAAGCTCTTTTGTGCACAATGCTATTTAACTGGGTGCCCTAAATTAGTTGTAGCCATTTTGTTTGTCTCATTTGGCTTTTCCTGTGACTGGCATATTAAAAAATCCAGACATCCTAATTGAAGGCCCATCTGGAAAAGAGAAAACACCCATTTGATCTAAGCATCCTACTGGGGAAGACAAAAATGATGCTATCAAGTCTCTAGCTAGGTTCTAGCTTCTCATAAAGAAGCTATGAACATGATAATGAAGGAGGAAGGGAGAAAGTGCAGATAAACTGTCCAACCAGTGGAAAGATCATGCTTAGTAGTACCAAAGCCTGTGATTAGCCAGCAAGTGAAGAGGGGACAATGAAGCTGCACAAGATGATGGTTTTGAAAGCAAAGATTTTGAGGGATAAAGTGGGAAAGGAGGTTTTGCTAAAATTAAGGGCCAGACACTGAGATACAGATTTATTTATTTAAATTCAGAGGCTAGTGCTTGTTCTTCTCTTTAATAATGAAAATTTTGCTCCTATGCTAATCAAAGTAGCAGTATGTCAAGGGTGCATTAAAGACAGTTGTACAAAACTCTGCTTTTCCTGCAGAAGCTGTTTTGTTGAAGATAGGATGTCCTTGCCCATTATTGCTTAAAATAATATGTAAGTAAATGAGTAAATGGGAGTTTTTCCTTTCTGGACAGCAGTATTTGCTTGCCTGTTAGGAGGTACATGGAAACATAATAGGAGAAGGATTACTGTCTTTGGTGTCCCCTTGAATCAGTAAAATCTGTATTCCAACTTCATCTCTTTGTATTGCTTGCTTCCTATGTAAGTTTTTCTTCTGGTGGGGTCACTTCCACTGTGATTATTTTAATTGCAGCTGATGAGTCGTAGGCTTTTGAAATCATTAGTAGTTCCAATGAGCTCTAGAAACAGAATAGCATCATTGCTGCCTTGCTGTTCTTAGTCTCCCGTGAAAGTGAAATCTATACAGAACTTAATTACATTCTATATCTTATGTGTTGTTTTAACTGAACTAATATTTACAAATGGATTTGATGAATATCATTGCATTTAAAGGAAGGACCCCTTCTGTGCTGTCTTTCCAAGTTACTGAAAAGAAATCAGAAAGAATGAGTTCTTTAGGAAACTTTAATTACTAGCTGATTTCATTGACCCACTAGGTTCGTGGCAGCTCCCTTCCAGTCTTTTTCAAATAATTTCTCTTTCATTTGGAATTTTAGGGATACATTAGTATGTGGCCATAATAATTTCAAATTATACTGATTAAAAAATAGGCATTTCTGCTATGAGACATTTGTATCATTCCAACCAAAAGCAAAGTTCAACCACAAATTTCTGTTCTTTTGTTTGTACTGAAAGGATGAGATTTGTGGATCAGCAGAGGAGGAAGGAAGCAGCTGATGGAAAGCTTAAAGAGCAAAGGCAGTGTTTTGAGGGGTCTTTTTGAAAGCCCTGACTCTAATCCTTCAGTTAGAGGAGACATCAGTTTATTGTTTCTGGCTGCAACCTAAGGTAGCTTTTAAGAAGTAAAGGTTGTAGGTTTGGTTTCAGTTGTACTTTGAAATTTCAATTCTCTGACCTAGTTTTGTCCATTAGTTTTATGGTTTGCCTTTGAATTCCTAAACTTTTAAAGTAAAGACAGTGATTGTAGGCATTTAACTAACAAACATTAACAAGTTCCTCTGATATCTCCCACTGCTAGTTAAGTAGATGTTTACTGGAAAAAAAAGGCAGCTGTGTGTTGGTAAAAGCTAAATGTGCATTTTTATAGCTGAATGCATCTGTCAATTAAAGCAATTCTTGAGGCACTCCATGAATCCTCCCTGACCAATCCTCCAACCCCCTCATCTGCTGTCAGGTGTCTAGTATGAAAAAATGATGGTTTTCACTTTTCTTCAAATTAAATCTTCAGGATATCCAAAGGTGTTACCTATCTCACAACTATTTTATACTGGAGAGGAAGTACATCAGAAATTAGACAAATTACATGAAGGCAACTTTCCCATTCGTCTCATAGGTGGGACAAAAAAATAGCAAGTTCAGTAAGTTCTAACAAGCAGTTGGGACGTGGAAAAAAATTAAACACCCATTCCTCCTCCAGTCCTAATGTTTTTCATATACAGCCCAAGAGAAGAAGCTCTGAATTATTTCACATCCTTTTGCTGTCAAAGGTGAAGAGATTGTTTTAGCCTAGGCAGCCAGCACTGTAATGGTTTCATAATTTGTAATGAAACTTCCAACACTTGTAGTCCATATGCAATGAATTCTTCAGTAAATAGAGAAGCCCAAGATGCATAGAATCATAGAATGGTTTGGATTGGGAGGGATTTCAAATGTCATTCAATTCCAGTGATCCTGTCATGGACAGGAACACCTCCCACTGGATCAGGCTGCTCAAAACCTCATCCAACCTGGCCTTGAACACCTCCAGGGATGGGGGATCCATGATTTCTCTGGTCAACCTGTTCCAGTGCCTCACCATTCTCACAGTAAATAACTGTTTCCTGAACAATCCACCTTCTTTCAGTACCCCTTGGCCTATCACTACATGCCCAAGTCCCTCTCCAGGTTTCTTATAAGGCCCCTTTAGAGCCTGGAAGGTGTCCCCAGAGCCTTGTTCAGTCCCAGGCTGAACAGCTCCAAGTCTCTCAGCCTGTCTTCTTAGCAGAGGTGTTCTAGCCCTCTGATCATATTCATGGCCCTCATTTGGATCTCCTTCAACAGGTTAATGTCTTTCCTGTGCTGGACTCGGGGGTCCAGGTGGGGGGTCTCACAAGAGCAGAGTAGAAGGGGAGAATCTCTTCCCTCAACCTGCTGGCAATGCTTATTTTGATGCAACCCAAGATACCTGCTGGCAATGCTTATTTTGATGCAACCCAAGATACGATTCTAGGCTGTGAGCACATATTGCCAGCTGATGTTGAGACCTTCATTCACCAGTTCCCCTAAACCATTCTTGGCAGGGCTGCTCTCAATCCTTTCATTCCCTAGTCCGTACTGATACCAGGGATTGTTCCTGATTATATCCAGAACCTTACGCATGGCCTTATTGAACTTCATGAGGTTTGTATGAGCTTGTCAAGGTCCCTCTGGATGGCATCCCTTCCCTCCAGCACATCGACCATGCCACACACGTCATGGGTGAACTTGCTGAGGATGCACTTGATCCCACTGTCCATGTCATCACGTCAAAGATATTAAACAGAGCTAGTCCCAGTACCGACCCCTGAGGAAAGCCACTTGTCACTGGTCTCCACGTGGACATTGAGCCTTTGTTTACAACTCTTTGAATGTGGCCATCCAGCCAATCCCTCATCCACTGAGTGGTCCAATTGTCGGATCCATATCTTTCCAATTTAGAGGGGATGTCATGTAAGACAGTGTCAAATGTTTTACACAAGTTCACGTGGATGACATCAATTGCTATTCTCTTATCCACCAGCTCTGTAACCCTATTATAGAAGGCTACCAAATCTGTCAGTCATGATTTGCCATTTGTGAAGGACATCGAGCATCCCTTGTTTGTCCTGGCAGCCCCTGCTGAAGAGCCCTGTGTTCACATGCTGCAGAAATTGAGATCTTGAGTGTGTAACACTTGAAAGGCCCTGCCTGTAAATACTGGAATATGACTTGCAATCTTATCTCTACCACTTGTCTGAGTTTAATAGAAACAGTGAGGCAAAAGTTTCTTTTCTGTACTTTTTAGGAAATGTAATGATCAATCTCATTTTTAACCTGGCTGCCCTCTGTGTCCCAGTTTTAACTTCATACCTTTGATGCTTTTTTTCTTTCCTTCGTCACCTTTGTGGGAAGATGAAGTAGGCATTTTACTTTAAAAATCTAGTGTCTTACATCTTACATTAAGCTACATCAGGAAGGGGGAAAAACACTCAACCCAACCTGGAAGCAATTCTTGCATAATAAATGAGTTCATGTGATTTCCAGGAGAAGAGAGAGGAAACCAAACCACAATTAATTTAGCAAATTTTTCTTCTTAATGTTTCGAGGGAGATTGATGCTGTTTACATAACAAGGGAGCTCGCCTACCTTTGTTCCAACACAGCTGCTGTTAGTGAGCCAGATGTGACCCAAGAGATGCCCTGAGCACATTTTTGTTTAATTGGGTAATGTATCTGTTTTGGGGCATGCAAGGTGTGACTGACAAACATCTGCCATGAACACAACATTAGAAACATGCAAATAGATATGTCCTGCTTCAGCATCTGGCATCTTCTGGAAATTTTTAAAACATATTTGTGGATATTTAGAAATGTTCCTGCCTTGAATATTCTATTTCCTCTTATTTTCTTCTCTCAGCATCCTTTATCAGCACAGTCATTTATGAAAAAGTTGAGATGCTGCAGGTATTTTTCTGTTGGTTTTACATTCTCTGATGCTATTATTGGTGGGTTTTTTTATATCACACTCACTTTTATTACTTCGCTAAACTTTAGACTACTCTGGCTTCTTCATCACTGCTCTAATGTATGATTTTTTTTTCACTTTTCTACTCTTTAAACAAAGCTATGTTGATGCATGTGGTGAGAGTGGTAGGTAAGGTACCCTAAGAGTTTCCATCATGAAGGAGAATTTTTAATAACTTTATTTACAGTGAGGTGCTGGTTTCTAATGACATCACCAGGCTTCACTTTCACCTCTATGGGAGCAGGAGGCAGGTGTAACCTTTTGAGGAGGAAGGAGGAGAGATGAAGGGACAGAGATTTCTGGGTGGTTGGCAAATGGTTCCCTGTGAGCAGTTTTTTCAGTTTTGTCACAGTTTATTTTATTTGTATCATTTATTTCTTTCCTGCTTTTAGGAGAAATGAGGAAAAGGAAGCTCTCACAAAACATCAACAGTCACAAAACAAAACTATGGCACTAAGTCAGAATTTTCCCAGTTTTCTCATCTATTTTTTGTATGTCCTTGTTAAAGGGAGAGCATTACAATGTTATCCTCCATAAAGAATTGCTAGTGGGTTTTTTTGAATATTCATGCCTGTCAGTGTCCTGTTCCATCTGGGAACAGTGGCTGTGATTGCAGGGACAGTGAGACAGCAGGCAGGGATACTCCTTTGATCTGGCTCGTGCCAGAACCGGTTATCAGTTATGGGAATGGCATCCAGGAGGCTGAAAGATCTAGGGGCAGCTGCAGAGGGTGACACAGGGCTGGGTACCCTGAAAAAAATGGTGGTAAGAGTCCGCTGCACCTTCCTTCATTGCAGGCTGCTAAATCTTTCTTGCGATGTTTAGCAAATATATGTTTACATTTCTTCATATTAACTGAAAGCTAAATTGTAATGGACCTCCTAAGAGGGCAACATCAACTTTGTGCAAACTTAACTCTGTTGTTTCTTAGTTCTGTGACCTTCATTTTGCAGCTGACTGGACATTTATTTATGGAAGGTTTAAACATGTCAGATTTTGGTCCTAAAGTTCTCAGCTTTAGGAAATAAAGAGAAGCATTGCCAGGGGCTTGAGAAATGTTCCCCACCCCTTCCAGAGACAACGCTTTGCCTAGCTACCCCTGAGCTCTGATGTGTAGTGGGGCCTGATGGCTCTCCCCACCCTCTTTCCAACTGGAAGGCTGCGACACTAAACTGATGAATGAATTTACAAAAGGAGAATTGAGTGAATTAAATTAAATTTGGGTTGTCAATGGGAATTTTTTTTTTTTTTTTGCTTTGTAGAATGCTTTGGAATAGCTACTAATGATTAGGCTGATAGGATGCAGAGCAGCTTGAGAAATGGTCTTCCTCAGTAGAGCATTTAAAAGGAACAAGTAGCTGTAGTATTATGCTTTCATTTTTTAATTTGATACTTTGATTTTAAATCAAACAAATCCACCATTCAGAGTATATTTTTCTGTGTGTTAAGTTATGTTCACTGCATTGTCCATGTTCACTTAAATCCCTACCTTGTAGCATTACATTTAACAGCAAGCTGGAGTTTTCTGAATCGAACTTTCAGGACTGCAGAGAGAGGCAAATTCTGCAATCCCTCCTGCATCAACAAAATGAGTATAAAAATGAGTTTTATCGATTCCCAGCTAAGTAGCTACATAAAATAATTTTAATAACTAATCCCTGTAGGAAAGACTAAGTTATGTTTCTCAATAAAAATATTTAGTGGAAGAGATGGGTATAGTTCAATTGTAAAATATTTTCCTCCTGCAGTACTTACAAAACTGCACTGACGTAAAGCCCACTGACCACAAAGCAACAAGCTGGTTTGTGAAATACATGCTCTCAAGTGGCTAGATAATGCATAGATCATGACTGGAATTCTCTTCCCTGCTGAAGAATCTGAGTTTGCTTGCATTTTCTTCTGGATGACCCCTCTTGGTGGTAAAGAGCTGCCTATGGCTGCCTTTTGCTCTGTTCTAACACTTCTACACTCTTTTCATTGTCACTTGCAGGACATTTTGTGGTATAAATCAAACATTCCTGCTTTGTATGGAAAACATAGGAATTAGAACAGGCCTTTCTTTCCTTGGGAGGTGTCATATGCAAACTGTTAAACAAGTGTATGTGTAAGTGTCTTCTTGCCCTCATATCAGAAACAGTCAAGACTTCCCTTTGCCTTTCCCAGCTCTTCATACATTTTGTTATGTATTAATAATACCCAGTGCTTCACTGCTGTTTTTTTCAAAGGATGTAGACTCTTGGTAATACCAGCCTAATTTTCTCAAAAACAAACTGGTTGTCATTCCAAATGTATTCAACTTTACATGAAAATGCCTTTTGAGATGTCATCTTAGGACCAAAACAGATGCTCTTCTATGTGAATGAATTTCAGTCAGCTTGCTTGTATATGTAGAAAATGAAGATTAAATACGTCTAAGCTTTCACTTTTTTTCCCAATTCTTAGACAGGAAAGAGACTTTTTTTCATCCCTGCAGAGAGTATTATTTTCTTGAATAAACCAAGAAGCTCTCATGTGTTTTTACCAAATAATTAAACCAGTGATAAATTTCTAAATGATAGCAAAGTTTCTGCACTTCTGTGTGTTGGCCTATCAAGTTCAGTCAAAACTCAGTTTACATCTGAAAAATAATTTCTGATGAGTAATTTCTGATGTGGACAAGGAGCTGTTAAAGTAACAGACTCATCACATTTGGAACATTTTTTGAAGCCTTTATTCCAAAAGTTTTTGCTTGTTTTTCCACTGATCTGTACGTTTTTGCAAATTACTTGGTTTAGCAACAAAATCTGAAATTGTGAAAATGATTCAGCTTACTTTGGTAGGTGAAAGATGACACACTCCCACCATCAAAGTGGTACTTAATCTGTCTTCTTTACCATGTTCTTTTCTCAGCTGGCAGTTTCCAGTCACATGAAGACGGAAGCGTGGCAGCAGGTGCCTGTGTGTGCTAAAACAAAACAGGCCTGGAAAAGTGGGAAGAAATACTGATTAGGAAATCTGGCTTATTTTCTATTTTTCAGTCCTTAGTTCTGTCTGGGGCTTTTTAAGGAAGGAACTGTCTGTAAGACAAATGCACCCAGAAATCTCAAAATCAGCCAAGGCCAACGTTTGTGAAGCTTTTTTTTTTTTTTTTTTAGTGTCCATTGTAGATATCTAATACAGCAGTAACAACCACAGGGAAACCCTTTGGATTGTAGTTGCTACAGACTTCTCAGAACAAATGTTTACCATTCCAGCTTTTCTTTCAACTTCCATGCAAACACAGAAATCTCACCAAGAGCTTGAAAAACCACAGGGAATTTCCATAGTAGTTTTCATTTAAGCTCTTAGCATTACATAGTTTTTGAAATTGTGCTTTATAGCTCTCCTCCATCCACAGAGACACTGGTTTCCTAGAAAATGATCCTCATTTTCTTGTGCACAATTGATTGGCTCATGATTTGAACTGCAAATCATCAGGCTCTCCACTGCAGTTCTGCAGGCTCTGTGCCTCTTGGATTTTGGCCTGTGTTTCTGTGTCATGTTGCTCATGCTTTAGCACAGACACAGAACAGCTTCAGTTTCTGAGACAAGGTAGAATTTAGATATAATACTTACCTGTATGATTTGCACATAGACTTTATTTCTTCCAGGTGTTCTTATTACATTTTCTTGAAGGTAGAAGAGAGGTTGAAAGGAAAATCTAGCTTCCTTAAACACTTTTACCACTTCAGTGGATGTTGAAGTGTGATATAGTGCAGGCACAAGTAACATAACTGCCCCAGCAGTGACTGTAAAATGTATGTTTAAAATGAGTCACATATAAGATAATATTTAGTTTTATTATTACTGCCCAAAATATACTTTATTACTAAAAAAAATAAGTAGACCTAGTTTATTCTAATTAAAATCACCTCTTCTAAAGAGAAGGAGCATATAAATTAATGACAAAATGCTGCTGGATTTTTTACTTATGTATTACATTTATTATCACCTGAACTCCAAATTTAACCTAGTGAGTAGGTTATTTCTATGTCATTTTGGATTGTCAATACCTTCCAGCTATTTTTAAATACATAAGTATGGGAATATCTGGTAAATTAAAAAGATACAGAAATAAAGGGGAGGATGGTAGGCAACAAGTTAAAATGAGGTAACAAAACTCATTAGAACAGCAGTAACAGAAGTGCTTCAGGTAATGAAAGTGTGGCACCAGATACTGAAAAGAAAATAGGTCTGATTAGAATCATAGAATCACCAGGTTGGAAGAGACCCATTGGATCATTGAGTCCAACCATTCCTATCAAACACTAAACCATGCCCCTTAGCACCTTGTCCACCCGTGCCTTAAACACCTCTAGGGAACNCAAGTGCAGGACCCGGCATTTGGCCGTGTTAAACCTCATGCCATTGGACTCTGCCCAGTGGTCCAGCCTGTTCAGATTAATGAGCACAGAAAGGGATTCTGTTCTTGTTAATGAAAGGAACACTAAAAATTGAGAGAAAAGGGAGATTCTGAGGCAGAACTTGAAGATGGCTATTTAGGATGACAAATATGTGGTGGAATAAAGGTTTTGATTGGGATGTCAATACTGAAGGACAATTGTCAATATTCTCCTGTGCAAGTCAGGAGAAGCAGAAAATAATATTTGAAAAACCCCTTTATGCTTATAAAGGGTTGGAAACAAGATGGCAAAGCACAGCTGATACAGACATTTCTGGAATCCAGCTGCTTAGGGAGAAGGGTGGTAAAGAGGCTCTCATCAACAAGGTACACTAAAATTGTTATGAAATATACAAGTTAATTAAGGAGAATTAAGCGGAGGGATAAAAATAGGTCTGTAACTAAGTATGATTGAATTGGAAATCCTGCAGCAGAGGACTGAGAAAAAGCCCTTGAAGGGCAGCTGCCAAATGGGAGGTGCCTTGCTCTCCCTCATCCAAGTGAGGTGGGAGCAGGGAGAGCCTTTACAGGAGGGGAGGAACCAGTGAGATGGCAGCTCAGAGGCAGGAGAAAAATATTTTAGGAGAAGAGGGAAGTACTTTAGGGGCCATTCCAAGAACTGGCTGGAAAGAGAGAGGGCTGTAGAGAAAACAGGCGGCAGGAAGAGGAGACAAGCTGGAGGGAGGTAGCACAGAAAGGGCAGAGGAACATCTGAGAAGCTGAGTGGAAGGAGAATTGCCTGTTGCAGGAAGATCTCTGTCTGTATGGTGGTGAGTGAGCCTGGCCACAGCCAAGTTCCTCCCTTAGTCACAGGTTCAGGACAACAAGTTAAGAGGATTAAGAAGGATGTTTGAGGACTCTCCGGGATTTCTCTGCTATTACAGGGCTAAGTAGCTCAGCATTACTCTTTGGGAAGAGGGGAATGATTAAAAGACCTAGGGAAGAGCCCGCTGTAGTCAGGCTTTTGAGTTCAAAAATGCTCTGAAAAAACATCAGCTACTCTAAAGCATTTACATACTAACAGTGTCCTCGAGTTACAGGTAGAAAAGCCATCTGGAGTTTATTTTTGGAACAACAGAAAAAGCCTTCAAGGCAAAAGGCTGTGTGTGCAAAAGGGTTATGAAATCACTGGAATAGAAATCAGGAGTTACAAGTTAAAAGTCACGCAGCATAACCTGACCAGGAAACTAAGCTGCACCACAGAAAGTCAGGACAAGATGACAATTACTTCATTATATTGATCTGGACACTAATGTGACCAAATAACAGCAAAAAGCTTGTCAGTGATAGATCTGGGAAAAAAGGAGAGGCCAGCAGGTCCTACTTATGGCCCCAAATTAAAATGCCTGTTTTTAGCAAGGGATCAGTCCTTGAACCTGAGAAGAAAATGAGATACCTGATGAGGTGGAGACACATTCAAGGTAGAAGCAAGTCTGGAACAATTTACAAGACAGAAAGCAGGGAATTACCACAGCAACTTGGTCCTGTGTCAGCATAAATTCCGGAAGAGAGCGTGAACTCAGATATGCAGCTGAGTTACAGGATGTTAGCTGGGTTATCTCAGGAGGCTGAGTGGGGATCTGTAACTGCTCTCATTTGAAGTCAAAGCTGCCTTCTCAAAGCACAATGAAATCTCAACCCTCAGAGCAGAAGGATGCTGGAGCAGTGGGAACAAAACCAAAAATAATAAGCTTACTACTAGGTAGTTCAGTCAGCTAAAAGCCGTGTATGATACAATTGCCCAATACAACAGGGAACTCAGCTCAGCAATTGCTTTGAGAGACTGTGTTTCTCTTGCAGCTGTAATGATATTTAGTGTAGGTGTATAATGTTACTGCATTGACTTTATTCCTTAGTGTTTTTAATGCTTTGACCTAATCCTGCTCAATCTCAAATGAAATCTCTATCCAGAAAACATCTTGAAGTAGCACTTCTGAGTTCTGTGACAGCTAATGAGCCTTATCAGGTCAATGAATTAAAGCTGTAGTAGAACTTGCTGGTCCACAATCAACAATACCAAGTCAAGTAACTTTCAAGAAACTTACTATATTTCCATAGGATGCCTACAGACTATGAAGTTTTTCTGGTTCTCTTCTGCACACAAGGTAGCAGGGAACTGGAAGGATTTCTTGTACACATCTCTTAGAATATGTATGGTTAATGCAGTAGAATACATATGGTTAATGCAGTAGAATACATATGGTTAATGCATCTACAAAGTCATAAAGCTACATCATTGTTAAAAGTGTTTATTGAATATGAACAAACAAAACTGTAGAACCTAAAGGGGTTAGAAAATTGAATACAAAAATCTCTCTACAAAACTAGCCAGTCAAAAGAGGTGATTATACTTCTGTATGTAGTATTGGCGTTGCTTCACCTTCAGTGCTGTGTGGAGCCCTGGGCCCAGCAATTCAACAAGAGCATGAAGGCACTTGAATGCATGCAGGGGCGGGCAACAAAACTGACTAGAACACATCCTGTGAGGATCACCTAAGGGCTTTGGGCTTGTCTAGTTTTGAGAAAAGGGTTGACTTAATTACTGAAGAGGTGGTTGATGCCCCAAGCCTCTCAGTGTTTAAGAGGCATTTGGACAATTCTTTTAATAACATGCTTTAGCTTTTGGTCAAGCCCTGACTTGGTCAGGTAAGTGGACGAGGTGATTGTTGTAGTGATTTGGAGCTTGGAAAAGTACTAACAGGATAGCCATTGTTTAGCAGCTTGAGATAAGCACTAACACTTAAGGGTAAACAAAATAGTAATAATTTAGCTGAAGCAACTGACACTTGAAGGATACTGGAATAGAAACTGCTTATACTTAAAGAATACATAGTATGACAATTGCTTAGCTAAAACAACATATTTCTATAAGATTACGTAGGAAGGGGGCCTGTTGTTAAGAGATTTCTGATAAGCAGGACAAGTCATCTGGACCTGAGATAAGAGTGGGAACACCGTTGATAAGGACAACTGGATTCCTGAGAGCACAGATGCAGAAGGAAGTTAAGAAAACTGCCCCCACCCCTGGGAAAATCTTTCATAGGCAGAAAATGGGAAGGGGTCTCTTCTCAAACTCATTATAATAAGAAACAAGGAAAGTTTATGCATATGTGTAGGCGTTTTTAGAATATGTAACAGTTTACTGTATAAAGCCAAGATGAGTTGCCACAATGGGCACGCGTGTTGTTTTGGAGAAATGATTCTCCCGTGCATCTCAACTCTGAATAAACATACTTACTTTATAGCTTTACAAGTTATGGAGTCTTGATTCCGGGTGTCAGTAGGTCTTTTTCAACTGAACTGTTCTATTATATTCTGTTCTGTTCTATTCTACTAACTTATTTCTTTGAGTACATATCATCTCAGTTTTCCACTTGTGGTGGGAGGAAATCCTCAAAAATAAATTTCCTGATTTTGGGAATCATTGGGGTTGAGCAGATCAGGCAGAAATGGTACTTGTATTGTAAGCCAAACAGTATGTGAGATGTAGGGTGAGATTGGGTTTTTTTGTATGGTATCTCCAGTATGTTTTATTATTTCAAAAAGGCATCTACCTTCAGGTAAGTTTTGGCTTTTATTTATTTTTGGGATTTATGATTTTTATGTACTCATCTACTTAAAGGACTCTGTCTCAGCTCGGGACCATACTGTACTAGAGAATGCTGGAAAAATTTTGCTTAAATTCTTGTACTCAGAAGTGGGACCACAGTGTGATAGTACAGATGGCTATCCTAAGAGTTTTTGGTTTTTTCTTGCAAACCAGGCAGTTCAGCTACGGTCCTCCTAATGCACAGCTCTCTTAGCTCTTCTCTTGCTTCCAAACAGAAGTTTGCCCAGCAATCATCTGTCCTAAGAATTGCCTGCCTTCCCCTTTTAGATAGGTCTGCCAGCCTCCCTCCAAAGCTGGTTCAGGAGAACTGTTCTCCAGGGAGTGTGAAAATTGTAATCCCTTTTGTACTGAAAACTTTTGCAAGACAACAGCTTCATCAAAAAAGAAAACTAATTAAATTTAATTACAAAGCACTGTGAACTGGCTGATAAATGACTGTTATCTTATCTGTTGGCTGTTGGTATCTGGGAAGAGTCACACCTTTGTACCATGAAATGCTCAAGGTTAAGTCAGTAGAGATAATTTGTTAGCATCTGAGAAGCACCAAGAAGCAGTACTATTTCCTAGCAGTGTTAAAGGTGAAACACCCTGACCATTGAGTGTCAAAGGAATCTAAATATATCCATAGGATATTTTAAACAAAAGGGACAAGGGTAGGGAAATGAATTAATCGTAGACTAATCTGTAAAATCTCACAAGCTACTGCTGTTGACTGTATTGCTTTAACTCTCTCCCTTACTTGCTGAGTTCCATGGGGCTGACATATTTATGTTGCATTGCTTCATTTGTTTCAGAAAAAGGAAAGTTAAATGGATGAATAGTAGAATAAAGATCCTTTAGACAATCCTTCTGCATACCAGAAGAGAGTTGAAAGCTAACAGGTCCCAATCCAGACCAGCAGGATGTTAGAACTGAAAACCAATATATTGTGTTTTGAATGAGAAAATGCTTTGTCCAAGTCAAATTAGAATTCTACACTGGGTCACTGCATTTTAAGCCTTTTAATTTACATTTGTAAAGTGAGTCAACCAGAGAGAAAAGCCCAAATACCTTTCAGAACTCATACTTCCTGTTAGCCACTTAATAGACTTTTTCTTTTCACCCCTGAGGAAGCTGAAATAAATAAAAGATGGGGAAAAAATCAATATACCAACAGGTGGAAAAATTTATTGGCTCAGAGTGTGACCAGAACTGATTTAGATAAGGACAAGTTTCCGGAGTAATCCTATGTCTCAAAATAACCTCCTTTGCTAATAATTGATCTTATGAATTATCCACAGTTAATGAAGGTGTAAGAGAAAAGTTTGTTTTACTTCTAGTAGTTATTTCTTAAGTAAGAATACAGGTATTATTACTATCGTTATTAATTCTCATTAGAATATTGTTATCATTTGATTCCGGCAGTGCTTTTCTTGTCTGTCTTTGTCACTGTCCTCTGTCTTCCTTCTCTCTCAGACACTCAAGGCACTATTGTATGGTTTCTATAGGCTTAGTGAAATTAGTGGAGTTTTTGTCCTAGAGTTTCTCAGTAACATACTTGGTGAATGCAGCACCTTGAGAGCTACAGCAGAGGCTAGTCCTGGTGCATAGGAGCTTAGACAATGTGCCTTTTGCTTCTCAGATTCAGGGAGATTTTTGTGAAGAGTGGGATCTGTTTTCCCAGATCTCCACCAGAAACCCACACAGGAAACCTTTCAATCTGATCTCCTCTGTATTTCTGAAAAGCCAACACACTGGGAAGTACTACTTGCCCTGTGCTGGTTTTTAGCCTGAATGTTCTTCCTGAAACAAGATCAGACGGTTTTGGCCTCTCCTATTTAGAGGTTAGTTGACATGAGGTAAAAGGCAGCATATTTATTCTTATGGTTTCAGCTTTATGAAAGTTGAGTAGCAAGTGTCTTTTTGAGTTCAGATGAGAAGAAACAACCATGAGGAGATCCAGCTTTATATATCTGAGGGCTGTGTTTGAATGGGCAGGGTCACTTCACTACATTTTGCACCAAGACAGAGATAACTGGCAATGGAAGGTGAACAAATGCATATTCATATCTCGCTTGGGAAGAGAGATGCACAGAATCCCTCATACCAGACATTGCACAAACTTCGTGAATTGTCATGGCAAACATTCACAAACACCTGTTAAAAATGTGTTCTAGCCATATTTCTATGCCTTTCAACTCACAAGGAATAAAGAAACTGTTCTTGTGGAGCTGGTGAAGGAATTTGTATGAATGCAAGTTGATTGTTTGGAGAATTTCAATAGCATGCCAAGGCTACTCATTTTCCTTCTGCTTCCTGATGGGTGGTTACAGACCAGAGGCCATTTTGTGACCATCTCCAAGCACTGAGCAAGTTATGCTAAATGAAATAAAGACATAAGGCTTTGCAGCTGTATGTGCATAGTTTCACACATAAACACCACGAATACAAAGGCTTACACAGGCTCAAAGTTTCTTTTACAGCATTAAGGGACTGTTCTGCTGTAATGCTTCTCTTGTTTCTCACTGGTAACTTTTCTTTGGTAGACCTTGAGTTGTAACTTTGTAATCTATCGAGCTAGAATGCTCACATAGCTGTTTCTCATGGGAAAGTGTAAGATTCATGTAACTAACTGATTGCTTGTTGCTAGAGGAAGATTGTTGAATCAGCTTACTAAACAATAGACTGTATTAATCGCGTAAGGTATAAGAATCTGTTGTGGACTTCAATAAACTGGTTCACTGGAATCACATTGATCAGTGAAGTGATGAACCCGTTCCTCCGTCAGCTTCCAGGAGAGGCCAGGGAATTAGCCAACACAGATTATATCCATCCTAATTGCTGCTCCTTCTCATGAAACAATTGTATTTGACAATCCACCCCATAAAATCTTTTCTGTTTTGGATAAACAACAACAAGAAAAAATCAAACCTGATTCCACAGAAATCGTTACAGCTTACAAGATTCATTATAGACCCTGGATATCAGGCTTTTAGTGTCCCACCCATAATGATACTCAGTTTTGAAAAAAAAAAAAAATAAGAAAGACAAAAAAGGAAAAATAGTTATTTTGGTAGGACTTGCTCAGTAGACTGGGATCTCTAGGATTTTATCGCATGTTTGTATCAGTGGATGTGCAAAATTTATGAAACTAGCATTTAAATCTCAAACAAGCACAAATAAGTAATATTTAATTTGTTCCTTTTGCCATGGTATTCTGGGTCTGCCACTGCTGAACTTAAATTTCTCACCTCCTCTGCCTATTGTAAAGAGGTTTCAGACAAGAATACCATCTTTTTTTTTTTTTTTTTCCCCAAGTCCTCTTATTCCTGTGATAGTAGCAGATAGTGGAGGGGCAGATGGTTCTTGGAGTGAATGTGTCAGCCAGATGTGGGAGAACTGTGAATCATGACTTATCAATAAGTGTCATCAAATCTCTCAAAATTTAATTTCTTTCTTGGATGATATGAACATATTTCAGACCACTGAATGGTACTATATTATCAGAACAGAACAGGTTTGCTTCCTTCACACATTGGCAATAAAAAGTTGACTGCTTTTTAATGTTCTTGCACACTCCTTGAAACAAAAACTCTCACAGAGATGCTTTGTTCAGAGCTCAGTTCAATGGGAAAAGGTATGTGTGGTGAATACATGATTCAGCATCTTTAACATGGTCCAACATCTTTACATCACAGACTTTTTTATAGCCAAACGCTATGGAAAAAAATCCATCAGAAGGTACCAAATAGCTACAAAAATGTGATTCTATATGATTCAGTAGTTTTCCTTAGTTGTAGCCCTGGGAATTTCTGTAGTGTTCTTTTTATTCTTTTACATCTCCTGAATTATGAGAAAATCTGTGATTATCTGAAAGCAACATGATTGGCAAGGTTTCAATGGACTCAGTCCTCAGGCTGGATCACTTGTTTCCCTGCTAAAGATCAGGCACAGACAGGGTGGCTGGTGGCTGATAGGGGGTGTAAGGAGCACATCAACCTACTTCTTCCTTTATGGTTGGGAATTTATAGTTCCATAGCCACCAAAATGTATCATTTCCTACAGCTGTATTGTCAGTGCAGTAATAGGAACAAAATTGATTCCTGTGGGAATGGTGAGAGCTCAGTTCAGCATTGCAAATCCCCCCTCAAAGGTCCTTCAAACAGTAGAATGTTGTCCCAGTCATCACTGAATTTTTGTTCTCAGGGATGTTCCTTAAAATCCTTTTAGAATTAAAAATCCTGAAAAGGTCATCAATCCCAATCTGGTATGGTTAAGAGGGTGGCAGTTCCAGGTATTTCAGTAAATTGTTCATTTATGTTTAGGAAGGGGAAGGCTACTACTTGATCTGAGCATCATTCTGTAACTGCACCCACGAACATGGTTAAAGTTTTCTGAAGGGATAGCAACACAACTTTATTCACCATTGGGCATTGATCCAATTAGCTTTATGTCACAGACAGTGTTTGGCATCTTGTACCAAATTCATAAAATATCAATCTTGCAAAAGCATCCCTGCATATTACCCTGCTCTCATCCAGTAAGTACCATCTGTGCTAGCTTAAAAGTTGCTGTAATCATTATGGAGCAGTGCTGTGGATCTTGTATGCCGTTTTTCTTCTGCATTTTGAGAAGGATGGGCCACATTTCTGTTGGGAGTCTGGAACAGTTAAGTATCAACAACTCTGTAGAGTTCCCCTCACCCTGACCTCTCTGTGCTTCAGTTTCCTTCATTAAATTCCACTATTAATGTTTGCTTTCCATCATAGGATGCTGGAAAACCACATTCTAACATTAAATTATGAGAATATTTGAATTTGTATGGACAGAGCTATTAATCTTATTGCACTGTTTGGCTGCCCTTTCACAGCTCAAATCCTGAATTAATATCTTCATGTTTCTGAACAGATTGTGTTCTAAAGAGGAACACAATTTTGAAGTGTCACTTAAATAACACACACTGCCTAAGTATTCCTCACTTTTCTGGCAAATCTTTAAGAACACACCTGGAACACATTTTGTTTTTAGATATGTTACTCCAAAGTGTTCCCTTGTCTTTTCCACCTCTTCTCTGAGTTTCCCTCTTAAACAGAATTGTGGCTTTGCCTTTGAAGACCTTAAGAAAATATTTGATTTTTCGTTTATCATTTTATTCAACTTCCACCAAAGTATATTCAGACTGATACGAAAGAAAAAATTTACACTGGCACCTAGTAAAGTCGAAGACATTTATTTTACTTTATTTATATTATCTCAATCCTTTACTTGTGAGTTCTAAAGTGCTAGGAAATCGTTCTTAATTTCCTTTGCTCAAAATGAAAATTACTAACTACTTAACCTCTCATTTTCAAATTCACCAAATTTCTGTTGCTAGACTAATTTTTACTATCAATGGCTGGCCAGTTCAATCAACTGTTCCCTAAATTATCTTATTCTGCATTTCTGTGTATTTGTTAGAGAGGAAAAGAAACCCAAATGAAATAATCTATCAGAAATCTCAAGAGGCTGAAAAATATCCACATTTCTCTCAATTTTAATTTTCTTTTTTAGAAATAAAATTCCTCTTCTCCCCTCAATCTCAATACAATTTGTTTCATGGGAAATTGTATACCAAGTAATTTAAATACATTGAGAGTAAATATCAATTTATATAAATGAGGCAGCTTGAGTAACTTGAAGGCAAGTAAGCTGAAATAACCTTACAGACATGATCTAGACTTTGGTTTGGCTTAGTTTAGAAAATACAGATTTTGAAGTCATACTATGTTTTGAATTTCTATGCACATAATTTAACATTAAAATAAATGAACACGGTAATGTCTTCTTTTAACCTGCATGACTGATTGACACAGCATACGTGTGTGTACTTTTGAAGGTATGCTGTATTTCTAAGGAGATGAAAGTAGTTCATTGTTAGTGCATATTCATATAAGTATTACCCCAGAGTGGAAGGTTTTGGAAGCATGTTTGTGGCACAGTCTTGCTTGCCCATGATGTCATGGTCCAGGTTGGCAGGAAGAGAAGAATTGCCAGGAGTTTTTTACTTGTTTAAATTCATTGTCCATAATCTGAGGGAAGGTAGGGTGACCATCTTCTCAGTCTTGGAATTTAAAATTTTCAAGAAGTCACCAAGAGTCCAGAATATTTTTCCTAGTGTTCTCCATGTGTTCTAAAGGAAGTGTGTCAACTACATCAGAAACTGGGTTCTTAGCCCCATCTCTGAAATGGCAATCCATATGCTGCTTTAAAGAACATCTAGAAATAGTAATTCTAGTATATAATATTTGTGAAAAGAGAAAATAACTGTTATGGGGTTACTTTTTTTGTTGTTGTTGTTTTGATTTGTTTTTTATTTTTTGAGGTTCAGTAGCGGAATAGTTCTCATCTCCAAGAGAATTCCATATTCCCGAACATGAAAAACAAAGGACTGAGAAATACCTTAGTTCTTCCCTTCAGATTCAAAAAACCTACAAGCACAGCTTGGAAAATCATGTTCAATGTTTGGTCCATTCTGTTCTCAACCTTAAAAAGAAATTATTAACAATTCACTCTGAAGTTAGCTTTGCATGTATCCTGTAGATACAAGACTGACAGAGTGGGTTCAAATTTGTAGACATGTAAGAATAAATAAACAAGGTGGCAAAGAATAGATGAGAAAGTGAAAACCAGTTCATTGGATTTTGCTGACAAACTCTCAGTAATGACATGTAATACAGTGAGCCTGATACAAATTTATCATGGGGAGGTGGTTTTAATTATTTAGTGTGATGGTATGTGGCAGTTTTTCTCTTTAGGGATTAACACAGATAAACTGACGTACTTTGCCCCTGTAGCCTCTTTTGATGAGTTGCTTCTGAATTTTATTGCTTCACATACTCATAAAATGAAACTTAAGAATAAGCTGTACTGTCTGTTAGATGCAAACTTAACTAGTGCTACATTCTTGTATTTTCGAGTACTATGAACAATGTTCGTTATGGAAATTGAAATGCCCAGGTCAGTCTGTTTTAGCAGAAGATTGGTAGTGGAGGCTTGGTCATTGCAGAAAGTATATTGTCAGGGTAGGAATTTAGAGTCAGACACAGAATTTGCTGCAAAGGGAATCTAGCCTGATATTGGCACAATTCTGAGGAACTACTGCAGTCCAGAGAACTGATTCAAAGCTGGTTTTAAGGATTAAAATTCTAAGAAAAGCATTTATCTGGTTTTAAGTTCTTGGTTAAATAGAAGTGCAATAATTAGTAGATTAGCAAGAGAAAAACAATACTAACTTGAGAATGCTTTCAATCAGTCCATTTATTTATTGCTTTTAAAAGGCATCATTAAACTCCTTTATAAAGTAAGGAAATGGCCTACATAACCCATCAGAAACTTAATCTTATTCTTTTACAAGGCAAATTTTAGCCATAGAATTTTCAACTCTCTGTTTCTTTATGTGAGTTTTCTTCTCTGTAACTGTGAGGATTAGTGGAAAGGGCAGCTGCTCCTTGTTCAGGTGAATATGATGTAAAATCAATCTCAACTGAAACCCAATGAAAAATGACTCAGGGCTGAGTCAACAGAGAATTGCCAATCCCAGCTGGTTATGACGCATAGCTGACACTTGTTCCCTAAGTGATGGTTAGCTGCTTGTATTTGATTTTATTTGGGATGTTCCTTCTGTAATTGATACAAAAGTAATAGGAATAGAAATGAGAGCATCTTCTTATTCTCCTTGCTGCTCTCTACATTTCAGCCACTTTTCTGCGGTGTATTTTTATTTTCTAATAATCCCTAAATTCAGATTTGAGTGTAGCTATGAAATCCAGGAGGAATTCCTCCCCTGTTATGGTTAGAACCAAACCACAGGAGCAGCCCAGAGTGCAGGGGGGAAACCACAGTGTGAGAATTCACCTGGCACATGATGCATCGACCCTTTACTTGCTGGGTCATTGAGAGGTAGTAGCCCCATATTCTTTAATTTCCCTTCATTAGCAGGCTGATGGGCTTGGCTGTTTCAGATAGCAGAAATTAAGATTCAAGGATTGCCTTTGGCCTCAGCAGAGAGAACATTGCTGAGCTTAATGTGGCACTGTGCTTGAGGATATGGAGAGCTGAGGACGCTGGAATAACAGCTGAGCAGTGCTTCAAGAGGCAAAGACAGTGAGGGGGAAGGAAAATGTAATAAAATTTTTATACACACCTAGGTTTTAAGATATGTTTGAGAATCAGGAAAGCTGACTCAGCTCTGGGGTCCCTATCCCAAGCAACAGTACTGGAAGGCTATGCAAGCACAAAAATTCAGTGAATGATAAAGGACAAGTATCTCTGATACCTGGATTTCTGATTTTGTTGACAAAATAGCTCGGTAGCTATAATACTTAACTGTTGTTCAATATAGTGGTTTCAGTTTTCTGGAGCAGAAATTTTAGGGAGAGAATGCCAACACAGTAGAAATTTCAACAGATAAAGGATAGATGAACAGATTGGGGGGGACAGGAATAAGTTGTTTAGCATATGCTCACAGAACTAATATGGTATGTGAAATCCGTATTTCAGTAACTGTCCTGAAGCCTCTGGTTGGCATCAAGAGTGTACTAAGACCTAATTTCTGTCTAGACAAGGAGTGAAGACCAGCAGCTGTGAGTCCCCTAACAGTTCATACTAACGTAGTCCTCTGTTGCATTATTCATACTGGGCAGAACTCCAAATCCTTAACTTGTGTTTTCCTGACGCATGAAACATTTGGTGTCAAGTCCAGAACATCTTTCAATTTTTAAAAAATAATCTAGTATTTAAAATGAGAGAGAGAGAGAAAGACAAGTAAAGGGTACTAGGTCTTGTGCAGTGCTTTTATTTATTTTAGAGGCATAACTGTCAGTCTTGGGATTGTTAAATCCTTACATATATAAAACCAAAGTGGATATTTTTTTGCTTTCATGTTTGCTTTCTCTGCCTTTATATTTTTGGCTTCTGAAGATGTCACTGAAGAACTAAGGATGCCCTTCAACGTCCATTCTTGGCAATTTGTCTAAAAATTTTCCAGATGGAAATACATTCAGTATAGAATAGACTATAGACTATAGACTATATAGACTAGAGCTAAGGTTAACATGAAGTATCTCCAGAGAAGAGTATATTCAATATAATCCTCTCCAGAGGAAGGGATGCTCACTCTTCCTCTCCAGATGAGGGCCACAAAAGCAATTGGAAGTCTGGAGTACCTCACCTATAAGGACAGGCTGAGAGGGTAGGGCTTCTTTACCCTATAGAGAAGAATGCTCTGGGGAGATCTTATAGCAGTCTTTCAGTATATAAAGCAAGCCTACAGGAAAAATGGGGAAGGGCTCTTTATCAAGGAGTGCAATAGTGCAACAAGGGGTAAAGGTTTTAACCTGAATAAGGGGAGATTTGTTAGATGTTATGAAGAAATTTTTTGCTGTGAGGGCAGTGAGGCAATGGCACAGGTTGTCCAGAGAAGTCATGTATGCCCCATCCCTGGAGGTGTTCAAGGCCCAGGTTGGCTGGGTCTTTGAGCAATCTGAATGAGTGGAAGGTGTCTCTGCCCATGGCAGGGAATTGGAACTGAGTGATCTTTGAAGTCCCTTCCAACCCAAGCCGTTCTATGATAAATCTACCTGTGTGATGCTGAACACATAGGAGATAACGGGTTTTGTGGTATCACATGAAAAACACGTGGGTTGTTTAGAGCGACATTGTCTCTCCAGCTTCTGGTACAACCACTGTGCTCTTGAATTACAGTTGTCATTAGTCTGGCCATTTGGTTCTTCCCCACTAGTCAGCTATTGAATAAAAATTATTTCTTTACTGTGCATGTCTTTGAGGTGAACAAACTGAGCTGATGCCAGTATTTGAGCATTGTCCTGAAATGCTTTACTTGTCTTTTCAGAGTGGATTGATTTTATCGTCCATGACTTTTTTCTTCTTCTCCTCATTATTTTTTGTGAAAATGCCAAGCTGTGGGAGCAAGAGGCACTGAAATCTTCCAGCTCCCCTCAGAACACCACATAAAACATGGAGCAGGTTTAGTGAAAATGTCCTTGAGTCAGTTCAGCATTTCTGCTCATTCTGAATCTGAAGAGATCACTTTGAAGGACAAGATATAAAATCGCCTCCTGTGCTTTCTCAGTCCTCAATCTCTCATAAGATTGTAAACAGAGGTGAGATTTTTTGTCAAATGTGATGGTGTTTTGGAAGCTATAGATGCTTCTTTAAGAAATTCCATCATTCTTCTGAAGTTTTCTGTTAGTATTAGCTCTCTTTCTCCACTCCATGTTACTGGCTTGTGTGAAAACTAATTAATGGTACATTCTGTTCAGATAAAACTTTTTTTTTTCCTGATAAAGTAAATGATACTTTTTAATAATAGTAAGATCTTCAGAAAACAAAAAAATCATCAAATGTAAATATTAGCTTTCTGAACTGTACTTCTGAAAGGTCTGAATTGTCAACAGAGAAAGTAAGATGAAAGTATCTATGTTTTTGTAATAAAAATTGTTCAATTTTTTTGTGGTATCAAAACTAGACTAGGACATTTTCTTGTAACACCACTCTTTACCCTGACAATCTGCTGTCTAAGTAACTGGTACTCCTCTGCTTCATCTATTCTGTATTTAACAACGAGGACTGTATTCTTTGGTCATGTTAACTAGTTTGCATTAGTTAAGCACTCTTCACGTTGCAGGAAAGGTAGTATATCTTGCTACTCAGAGATGTAACAGTTTAGCCATTGTTGAATTCAAGTTGTTAAATCAAGTAAATATCACAAATATCTGCTTTGTCTGCTATTTCTTTTCACTCAGCTAACCCAGGTTGTGCAGATTTGTCTGAGCACTTCCTGCCCATATAGGCAGTGCTATTGTTGGGCACTGGTTTGAGGAAATTATTGTATTTAACAAGACAGCAACTGGGAAGTGATGCTGGTATGCTATCTGACTGGGAAGCAGGGGCTGTATCTTATTCATAAATCAAACTTGAATTTAAAAGATTCTATCAAATTTGGGCTATTATCAGTATATTTCTCCTAGATATTAAGCTGGTTTTCCCACAGTGCCAAGACAAAAAATCTCAAATGCCAAGACTAAACCTGAGTACATCTCATTGTTCCTCCACTATACAGGAACTGAACACGTAAGAGTAGCTCTTCTAGGAAGCAGACAGCAACCTCTCAGTCCATTTTCACAGGCTATCAAAAACCTGACATGGTGCAAACAATTCGCTTTCTTTTCCTCTCTGGGTGCTTCCTAAAGGAGAGTCCATCAAATTCTGCTGAGGCATTTTGCTCCAGACTGATGTCTCATGCTCACTTCGAGTAACTAACTTTGAAGAAGAGGAAATAGATGACCTTTGTGCATACATGGACAAAGAAAAGAGTCAAGGGATTTTTGTGTGTCTCTTCTGTTGGGATTATAATTGGAAACATTCTCTTAATATTCTTGGAAGAACAGAAAACTTCCATCTCCAAAATTGAGGTTGCCTGGCACTTTGCACAAGGACTATATTTTAAAGAGGATAGATTTCATTATTTATAATTCAGAATAGACAACATATTAACTGAACTTATTAATTTAATATACAGTTCTGAAGAAATGTAGAATGTAGTCAAGAAGGTGCTTCTTTTCAATTTATCACTTCATATAAGTCTGGGCAGCTGAGGCTTCTCCTAGCTTTCATTCTATCTGTGGCTTCTCTAGTTCTCCTCTGGATGATGATTTTTCTTTTCGAACCAGTCTTTGTAGACTGCTTGTGAATTGAACTATGTAACAATTTACAAACAGGTCCTCCCATGTCTGCTATTGGACCTGAAGGACAAATCAGCTCTTATTGGAGGCTGGAGGGAGCAGGGACCACCATGCTGAGCTTAAAGATGAAAAGCAAGAATATCTTCAAAAAAGCAATTGACTTTGTGAGCAACTTCGTGAACTCCCATTTCTGCTTTTAAAGCTCTCTGTGTCACGCTAAGAGCCTTTCTCCTTCATCAGTTCATCGCCAGGAGAATAAATGAGCTGTCACACACTGAGTACTCTGGGCTAAATCCTGCCTTCAGATGTCTGAAATTTCATTTGCGTCAGTGGAAATTTCATACACGTGCACTTCCATGCATTTTTGTGCCTGTGAGGTGTCATTTGCTTAACATTAAGGATTCAGTAGAGGGAAGATGGGAGGAGCTTTAATTTTTAAAGGTAAAGTCATTAGTTACTTTTCCACAAACTGGATATAATTCCTACTTCTTACTCTTTAAGTCACCATATGAATTAATGAATAAAATGACAGTCAAATTTATGGAACTCTCCAAATAAATTGAAGGTTTTTAGATCAGTAAGGTAAATGGAATCAGATGGTAAATGGAAGGTAAATTGGATCAGATTTATTCTGTACAGTAAATGCTTTTTTAAGAATCATGTGATGTTACAGCTTTTGCATAGGCAACAGGTAACTACTGCAGGAGAATGGATTAAGTGCAGCAGCTGAGTGTGGGTGGTGGGGAGGTGTTTAGGGTAGAATCTTGACCTTATTGAAACCAACGTAGATGTTTTCATTGACTTTAGAGATGAGTTTTCCAAGAGCTGTCTATTACAACTCCCCCCCTGTTTTTTTCAGTTAAAATGATTGACGTAAAAATAAACAACTCTTGCTATTTCACTACCATATTTTATGCTTCATTGCTAACACTGAAAACAAAAAGATCTATCCCTACTTTCTGGAGTTATTCTTTGAGATAATGTGGAATTCTTCACGAACATTAACTCAATAAAAATTTATTGTCTTTACAGCAAGGTAAATTCCACTATCTAGATCACAATTTTAGAGTAAAAATCCACTATTATGGGACTGTAAAAAAACATATAAACTTTTCTACAGCTAATGTAGTTCCTGATATGCAAGTATTTTATTTGAAAAGTAGTGTAAGTAACGAAAAAGAATTACTAATATAGTGTTCTTAATACATATATTTGAAATGGAAAATTTTAGTAATTATGAAATATTTATATAAATGTGCATAAAAGATTACTTGACACATGTAACTGGGACTGTAGGGAAAATAAGCTTTTTCTCCTGAATGCAAATTAAATAGGAAATAGAAAACATTTGTAGCCAGAATTTTCTATTATTATTTTTTATTATTGTTAGTTAATATGGCTTGATGATAAGGGCTAGGTGTTGTTGGTTTTTTTTCCTGTAGATCAGTTTTAGCAGAAGTAGCACTTCATGAAAGATAAAGGGTCTGGGGGAATTTTTGGTGACAGTGAGCTATTATGACTATGCTGTAAGAAGGCATTTTATTTTGTACTGTGATTCTTCCTCCCCCTTGCAGCCTGAGCATGGTGGTTTTATCTCTTTGTTTGTAAATGGAAACAGAACTAAGCTTGATGGATCAAACTTTGGTGAGGATATTTTCATCTACTTTTTAAAAATTATTTTAGTTTGTTTGGCTGCAAATGTCATTTATTCCCCCTGAGAAAGCTCACTCCTCTGCAACCAACCCTGGCAGTGGGCTGCAGACAAGTGTATTGGATGTGCTAAACCAACACTAAGATGATCTGTAAGACAAAGGTCAAAGAAAACTTAACAGGGTGAACAGGAAAGATGACAAGTGCAGCTATTTTAGAAACTTTTAAAGTGACCCAAAGCCTGCTGACTAAAATATGTGGGAACCAAGACTGGGACATCAAAGAAATGTGAAAGAAAAGTTTGTTTCTAAAGAGAGCCTCTCACACATCATGCTATTCCTTTTTTTTTCTCCCTCCTTTGTTCTTTTAATGATAAGACTTTGTCTTTCTTCTAAGTTCTTCTGCTCTTATTCCTTAGTTCTTCTTTTAGAATTTAACAGTTTGAGAATTTCATTTCTTCCATCCCATTAGATAGGAAATAAAAAGGATCTGGTCACCCTATATTTTGAGATAAAATACATTAGTACCATTACCATTTAAACCTAAAAGCTTTTAATAAGCCTTGTGAAGAAAATTGTAAAAAGAAAATATTTCTAAACCTTCCTGAATAACAAGAGTATTCCCCAAAATGCATTTTTCAAGAAAATGGCTAAGAGAAATGTATTTGCAGCCGTAGAGTAGTGGTAAACTGTCAAGGAAAAATTAATTAAGAAACAAACAGCCTGATATCTACAAAACTATCCCTAGAATTAAAATCAAAAGGAAAAAAACATAGAAAATGTATGATGAATAATAGAGTTATATTTAAATGGAATTAGCTGTCATTTTAAGTTCTCTATTTCACATTGAGACATGTTTTTAAGATCTGAAGTGACTTGGAAGACTGGGAGGCCGGTCTCTCCCAATGAGTACTTGTCTGCACCTCGTGTGCATCTCATTGTAGATTGGAGGAGTAGATTCATCTGGGAAGCTCTTGCATAAACCATCCTGGACTTGGTAGAGCTGGATGTGCTTGAATCTATGATTTTGAAATTTTGGAGAAACAGAAGTCGGAGAGGGCAAAGGATCCAAAACTGGAAGCTCAAAGTGAAAAACAATGTTTCTGAAATTAGTGAAAGAAGAATTTTCCGCCTTTCCTGGCCCATATGCCAAGTATATGTACTTGAAGGGCTTGGCAGCATTTTGGGTGTCTATTCGCATGCTTCCTTTTGGGAATTATTACCACTAAAAGGGTTCAGACTGAGTGACCTTTTAAAATGAAGGAGTTTATTCAGCTTACAGCTACAGAAGCTGACACTAGGACCACAGTGTGAGTTCTTCCATCAATGTCAGTGTAGAGCTTAGCCTGTCACTTGAGGGTGGGCACTCTGACAGTGGCCTTGGAAACATCCATCTATAGTCTTTAAACAGCACATTGTAGCTGAGCTATGGCAGATAGCAGAGGATGGCTAAACACATTTGTTTCTCCATATAGCGATGCAAGAAGCCTTTTCCCTGTCTCCTTTGTAACTTTCTGCTGTCTTTCACATGATAACAGATAGAGAAAGAGGAGCTCTGAATAATACGTTGTGGGCCTGACAGCTGTCAGGTTTGAACACTGAACCCAGTGTATCTAGTGTTGTGGCCATACAACATCCTTTATCAATATAGTTCTTGACTTCAGGGTACAAGAATCACCATTTATACTGTGCAGGATGCTGAGTCAAGGGAGCAAGGCATATAATATTGCTGGGAATTAATGGTGACCTTTTGTAATGCAGCCATTGCTAACAGCCCTACCATAGATACTTATTCAGAGGGCAATCTATGGGATGTGCTTTGTACTTCCAGAGAGTAAAACATGCAGGCATATGGATTTTTGTCATCATTATTGGTCCCTATCAGTCTGTATTTTCAAGGATGAGTTTGATCCTCTGATACTCAAGTAATTTCTAAATACCTTGTGATTCAATTGACTTGTACCCAAAGATATTTCTATGCTCATTTCCAAAGTGCTTGGAAAAGTATCAAGTGATTTTTTTACATGACCTGCCCTGTTTTGCATCAGGAGAACAGGCATTGAGCAACAGTTTATAGAAGCTGAGAGGTTTCAAATTCCAGAAATGAATTTCAGATTTTAGAGAGAATTTTAGATTTTGGAACTTGCCTCCTTTTTTTTTGAACTTTCTACCATCCACAGGTCTTCCCTTGGAGTCTGTAGTATGTCATGAGCTGGGACATCTTTTGTTGGGATTGTTCTTTAAGTGCCCTGGCAGGGCGGAGTTGGGAGGGTCACAAAGGTTTTGGATTACTTTGTTGTGTTATGTTAATGAAGTGGTTTGCAGGTGGGGGCAGGAGTTTTTTGGGCTGGTTGCAGGGAGATATGGGATGGGTGGTTGCCAGGAAAGGCTTGTTGCTAGACCAGAAGTAACCAATCAGGGTTTACCTGATGTTTTGGCCTGCTTGTCCTATATAAACAATGAGAGATGCTGAATAAAGGAACTTCATCTGAAATCATATTGATTTGTTCGTGAAGTTCATTTGTCCCCCACCGCGTTAATCTTTCTTATTCATTTTATGTCTCTGCCACTGCAGTAAGTGAGGATTGAGTATCTGGCACTGCCCACATGCACACGATACAGTCCCTATTCAGTACATAGTCAGGTTTTAGTTATAATTGTAGATTTTTATCCACAAATGAAAGGCTAAGGTAACTCTCCTAAAGAACTTGCCATACATTTGAATGCATGTTACTGCTATTTTTCTTCCACATATTCAGGTCCTCTGAATTGCCATAGTTTGTTCTAACATCAGCAATACTTCAAACTCCTTCCTCTGTGGTCCAAGTTCTAACACCTTAAGTGCTCTTCTCTTAAAGGTATCCTAAGGAAAAAGACCCCATGTTATATTCTTTATATATGCACATATATATATATATATATATATATATATAAAGTGTGCAATAGCTTAGGCTTGGTTGGTTTTTTTCAAGGAAAGAAGCTTTTTAGCTTTCCTCCTTTTCTGCTATAGAAATACCAGCAAAGTCAAGTAAGGTCTTCCCTTTTTTATGCTGACGTAGCTCCCTCATGATAAAAACAAGATATGACTCATACATATGTTACTGCAAGAACTTCACCTCTACACAAACAGGCTGAGGTAAAAGCATTCACTGGAAGCTTCTGATATATTGGTATGATCTAGTGTGTGGCCTCTTTTAAAATCTGGCCAAAGGAAGGAGAAGGCAGCAGAGAAATTGAGATTTCTGACAGATCTCTCTCAATAGTGTTCATTAGACACTTAGCAGACATATTTGAACAAAGCTAAAGTTGCCTTCTAAAGGTAAATGTTAAATGACTAACAATAGTATTCCTACTCTATACCTCTCACTACAGCAGTTTCTTAGAATGCTGCTGTATCATATACAAAAAGAAAGCCATAGGACTAGATGGATGAACAATCATTACTTCTTAGGCACGACCTAAAAGGAAGTTGTGCAGAGGAGGGTGCTGACCTCTTCTCCCAAGTGACAGGGGACAGGGAGAAAGGGAATGGCCTCAGGCTCTGCCAGGGGAGGTTTAGGCTGAACATTAAGAAAAAAATTTTCACAGAAAGGGTCATTGGGCGCTGGAACAGGCTGCCCAGGGAGGTGGTTGAGTCACCTTCCTTGGAGGTGTTTAAGGCATGGGTGGACGAGCGGCTTTGGGACATGGTTTAGGATTTAGGATTTTATAGGAATGATTGGACTCAATGATCCGGTGGGTCCTTTCCAACCTGGTGATTCTATGATTCTATGATTTTGTTGAAAGGGCGTTACAGATGAGACCCTAACTTCCTCTGGGAAGTTGATCTAAATAAAAAGATTTGGAGTATAGAGCTGGATTTGATTAATGGAGCTGAGTTCTCTTCTTCTTCTTGTAGCTGTGCAGCACGAATGCCACCAACACCAAGATCAAGGCTATAAGAGAGGCTGAAGGGATTAGGGTTTGAAGCCTGTCCTGGTGGCCATGTGGTACTGACATTGAAATGTGGTGCAAATGGAGACCCTGTTCCTGTGAAAGGAGAGCAAAATAAGATGTTAAAAAAATTTTGCCTGCAGTTCTTAATGTTGATGCAAGTCAGATCCTGGTATTACGCATGGATAACCATGCTGAAACCCTTAACGCTCATTGCTTGTCTTGCAGAGTGCCAAAGAGTAGGGTCAGCAGAGGGGCTATATTCTCAGTCCCACAGACACTGGAACTGATAAAAACTGATGGTTATTTTCCTGTGGAAAGATTTATGTCAGCTGTGTGTGTAGGGCACAACAACCCCATGCAGTGCTACAGACTAGGAGAAGCCCGTCTAGAAAGCTGCCTGGAGGAGAGGGACCTGGGGGTGTTGGTTGATAGCTGACTGAACATGAGCCAGCAGTGTGCCCAGGTGGCCAAGAAGGCTAATGGCATCTTGGCTTGCATCAGAAATGGTGTGACCAGCAGGTCCAGGGAGGTTATTCTCCCTCTGTACTCGGCACTGGTGAGACTGCTCCTTGAATCCTGTGCTCAGTTCTGGGCCCCTCACCAAAAGAGGGATGTTGAAGCCCTGGAGTGAGTCCAGAGAAGAGCAATGAAGCTGGTGAAGGGGCTGGATAACAAGTCTTATGAGGAGCGACTGAGAGAGCTGGGGTTGTTTAGCCTGGAGAAGAGGAGGCTGAAGGGAGACCTCATTGCTCTCTATAACTACCTGAGGGGAGGTTATAGAGAGGAGGGTGCTGGCCTCTTCTCCCAAGTGTCAGGGGACAGGGCAAGAGGGAATGGCCTCAAGCTCCAGTAGGGAAGGATTAGGGTGGACATTAGGAAAAAGTTTTTCACAGAAAGGGTCATTGGGCATTGGAACAGGCTGCCCTGGGAAGTGGTTGATTCACCTTCCCTGGAGATGTTCAAGGCACTGGTGGATGAGGTCCTGATGGGCATGGTTTAGTGTTTGATAGGAATGGTTGAACTCGATGATCCGGTGAGTTTCTTCCAACCTGGTTATTCTATGATTCTGTGAAGAAGAGTGTCATTTGGATTTGGCTGTTATCTATGGCAGAAGAGTTGCACTAAGGTACACAGGTGAGATGAAGGCACTGACTGAAACGCTCCTTTGACAGATTCCTTGCTCACATCTGCATCAATAAATCGTATGCACACAGAAGCATCCTTGGGCTCTCAGCCCAGCTGTGTAGAATGACCAGATCTCCCTAGCCAACTCAGCCTTCAAACTACAGTGGTTGTGTGTGTTCTGCTGGTTTCCAGGTGATATTAGTTCATAAATTACGCCTTGAAATTGTTTTAGGAGAATGCCACAATTTGACCACGATCAGAAATTGTCCTACCAAAGCCAAAACCTCCCAGCAATGTTGTAGACAACTTTTAAAACTCATTCGGTAGAGTGAGTCTGCACATATGATGCAACATGGTGTAAAAGGTAGCAGTGCAGGCTAGTTCACTCAGATTTCCTACAGAAGACTGAGTTGAGGTGTATCCATATGCAACATGTGCTGGGAAGGAGAGGGGTGGTCCAAAGCTAAAGCAGAATAGCAGCTTCCCTCTGAGGGAATAACTAAAGCACATTTTCTCTTTCCAGCCAGAGGACGTTGTATTACAGTAATTTCTGGAGCAATGCTCATTATGTAAAAATGAAACATTTATGTAGTAAGACTTTAAAATAAGGTTTATAAAAGGAAGGAAAAAGAGCAGAAGCACTTTTAAGTTGTTAAACCTGAAGAGGGAATCTGCGTTGGAGAGCAATATTATGAGGCTAGCCTGAGTCCATGGTAACTGACCGTGCCAGAACAGAGGCCCAGAGTAAATAAAAGAGCCCTATCAGGCAGTTCTGACAGACAGAGACTTCATATGGGATGACTCAGTTTGGGGCCTTTTTTCATAGCAAATGCAGTGGACTCTGCTGGCCAAGTGCCTCAATATGTCAAGGCCAGAGTAGTTGGCTTAACACCAGATGATGACAGTGAAAATAACGCAGGAGGAGGACAAAGATGGGGGAAGGTTTGCCTTTTGGAGTGAGTGTCAACTGAAGTCAGTTGTTGCAGCACCAGGCAGAAGCTGTGGCTGCTCCATGCTGATGTGTTAATTCTGAAAGTAAAGGAGGCAGCCCTCAGTCAGACACTCTGGCTTAGAGATTTTCTGAGTAGCAAAGGTTCAGTCCACCATGGAGAGTGAAAATGCAATTTATGCTTGTTTTCTGAATTATCAGCATAGCTGTTTTCCACTGCTGCTGTATGCTAAGTACTAAGACACAGCAGTTATCCTCTGGTATGCTGTGTGAAAGTAATAACTCCAGCCAGTGGTTCCCAGTCTTTATTACTCTCATTTTATGGGGTCTGCTTCTGCAGTCGGAGGGTAAGGGTGAAAGTCTGCCCCAGTGAGAGCTGTGTGAAGACATAGAATTTTGTAAAGTCACGAGGACACAGTGTTCTGAATGGCAAGGTTGAAGGGGCTCAGGGATGGGGCTTTATCTAAGGACTGTTGCTTCTAGGGAAGCTCTTGCACTGTGACTCTCCAGGATCCCACAAAACTAGGTAATAGTTTTAAGGTGAAAGAGGGGAGATTTTGATATTAGGAAGAAAATTTTTACTGTGAGGTTAGTGAGGCACTGGCACAAGTTGCCCATAAAAGTTCTGGATGCCCCATCCCTGGAGGAGTTCAAGGTCAGGTTGGATGGGGTTTTAAGCAGTCTGATTCAGTGGAAGATGTCCCTGCCTATGTCAGTAGGGTTGAAAATGGATGATTTTTGAGGTCCTTGCAACTGAAACCATTCTATGATTTTGTGAAGATCCCACCCTAAACAGCTGTATATGGCACACAAGGTCTCACGGTGAGAGAGGGAGCCAATACATGACACAATTGTACCCAAATGGAGGAGCTGGAGAGATCTGGAAAGGGAATGATTCAAAGCTGGGGAGCACTGCAGTAGCCTGGCAACTCTGTGCAGCCATTTCAGGCTGCTAGCAAGAGGGAAATCTAAGAGCTCAAATAAAGCTGACTAACACCAATTTGACAAGTAGCACATTCATTTTTGACAGACCATTTTGACATTTTTCGTCTGCCTGAGCCTCTTACTCTTTTACTGGCCTAAAATAGCTCAATGCTGGTTTTACTTATCCTTGCAGCAAGAAAAGGACTAGGAAACTAATGCTGACATCCAGAACAGTGATTCAGCATTGGGAACATCCATGTAAACCCTGTCCATAGGTAGATTGTTAGCCCCAACTCTGGACTTGTTCCATATATCTTTTCCATGATACAATTATTAGAAATATGTCATAAAATGCAATCTTCTAGGCTACTCGTGATAAAACCTTGTAAACAGTAATCAAATAATTTTTCTCTAAGTGTGTATCTAACATGAATAGAGTTCAGATAATTATTGTACTATGGGAAAAACAGCTGTTTTGAATATGATATAGAAAAGACAAGTAGTTGCGCTATCTGTTGAGGAGTGTTTCTAAGAGCAATAAACATACGATACGTATTCAAGCTTAAAATGTTCTGATTCAGCAGATAGATTAATTACTAAAAGAGCAGCATGAATGAGGAAAAAGGTTTGGGTTTTATGAGGTTTTTTTGGTTTGTTTGGTTTTTTTTTGGTGGGTCGGTGGGGAAGCAGTGGGGCAGAACAGATCTGTATTTTTAAAGTAAATATGTGTCTGCATGCTTTTTGCTGGCACAAACATAGCTCCAGATTTTCTGGGCTGTTTACAGATCCCTCCTCTTTATCTAACTGATGCAACAGAGAGTAGGAAGCAGGAAAGCAGTCACAACACCTTTATATGTGCCCATACCTCAACTAGTCTGTCCCTTGCTCACCTACCTCCTGGTCAACAGGGTGTTTCACACACAGTTGTCAGTAAAAATCTGTGTTTCTGAGGAAGTGCTCGTTCCCATATTCGGCGGCAATCAGGGCTCTTCTCTGTCACTGACTGTGCTCTATCTGGTTGCTGAAGAGAGTTTTGAGATTACTTTTGAACCTCATAGTAACCATCCTCTTTGAAAAAGAAATTTACCTCCTGTATATATAGGCAGACAGGTTACCTGACTTTATAGACTTTGCAAACTATTACTTATTGTTTAATAGACTATGTTTTAAAGAAACTAGGGGGAAAATGTAACCTGTAAGCATCTGGTTCTCTGGAAAACTCCTGTTTAGGTTGGGTGTTTAGAGAAAACTGTGAGATGCTTAAATGGTCATTTGAATTAACTCAGACAACCTGCAAAGCTCATGAGCTTTTGCACAGATGTTTTGAACTGAGGCACTGGTACCAGAGGTAAAATTTTTCCCGAATTAAAATCAGTGTCAGACCTCATCTTGAGTGTCCCTATTAGAAGAAAAGGTCAGTAAGGTCTAGCTTGGCTTTTCTTTCAGAGAGAAAGGCATTTAGTTCAAGGAGCTGGACAGTAGAAACCTACTTGGGGAAGCAGCAGAGCATTTCCTCAGTTGTTCACCTTTTCCTCACATACAGTTCAAAATTCTTGTTTGAACAATACCAAAGTGCGAGTATAGCCCAAATGCCACAAAATGCTGTTTATCTGTAATTCTGAGCTGAGTGGAAGGAAAAAAACACTTGGGGAAAATCCATAAGGAAAATACAGTTTTAGTCACATAATTCAAGCACTGATGTAGAACAATATCCCAAAAACTAGAAGTTCATTGAAAGTTTTTGTATAGAAACAAATTTCTTTAATGCAAAAACATGCATATAAACACACACAAACAGAGCATGTCTGAGGCTGGCTGTAGTAGTGGTGCAAAGCTTTTATGCATGCAGAGGTGGTCTACAAAATGTGAAATGAGCATTCAGTGAACTAAATCGTGGAAAGGCAGAAAGAATGGCCATACTGCAGCTGAAACATAGTAATGACTGTGTAATTCTTAATGATACTTTGCATTTTTGCATTTTTTTTTCCTTGCTGGATTCATATGCAGGTGGTCTACAATGTGGGTTAATTTACTACTCCATACCTTTCCCTCCCACAGTGTCCACTTCATAACAAGACTTACTCATAGAGGGAAAGCCTCAGCATGCTTCCTGAAATCCTGGTCAATCACCGTACCCCTTTATCTATCGTCATAAAATGCCAAAGCCACTTGAGATCAAAATTCTTCTAACAATGAATGCAAATTGCCATGACATTTATAGAGCTGAAATTTACGTGTAAAATAAATTGCACAATAACAATCAAAATTTTTATGGAATTAGGTACCAGAATTAATCAAATATTGAAATAGAGAAGAAGAGAAAAGAGGAAAAAAAGACCCAGAAAAGGATGAGTGAAAATAAATTTGTTCTGTCAGGTTTTTTAAGCTTAGATTGTCATTTTAGCATGTCATAGAATCCAGTCCTCCTTATCTGTGTAACACAGTCATTTTGATATGAAGTAGAGGTCCAGTAAAAGTTATATAACGCCCAGTATCTCTTCAGTGATTATGCCTCTTCTAAATACTGTTGTGGTTTTTTTTACAAACCTTCCTTCCATACAGGCCATTTGTGAATATAATACAAAATTTTCATTAAAGGAAGGTGCTAGCAGAACTCTGAAGAGACCTTGTTCATGCACAGTGCCATTGAAGAACAGAAAGTCAATTAGATTGCCGTAAAATTCTCAGGAAAAGCAATTTTAGGACAATAAATCCAAAACTGAAAGACTAGAGAGAAAGTTCACTGGGAGTCAGTGATTAAATTTTATCATTTAGCCCAGAGACTAGCAGTTTTGTTCCATGAACATACACGTTCCTCTTACTGATGCACTCAGCACTAATGACTACGACTCTAAAGGGGCTGTTAATTAGGGGCTGGTCAAGCCCGATAAACACAGCTCAGCCATACCCAAACAGACTTGATGCAACACTCTTTTGATCTAAGTTTCTGACAGCTTTCTAGGTGAGTAAGTAGCACAGCTGGATAGTTTAGTAGTTGGTGGTGGTGACTGCATTACCCTTGATATGCAGTTGAGGTGCAGTTCTGCTAGTACAAAACCAGTTGTAATGTATGTTTAGCTGGTGAAAGAGTGATGATATTTCAAACTCTGGGAAAAGAATACATATCTGGTCATCATTTCTTTTTATCCTTGTCAAATCTTATGTTGTATTGTTCCTCCCAGTAAAACAGGTGCAGACATTGGACACATGCAGATGAAAAATGTCCTCTCTTAATTTGTTTGAGAGATTATACTTTTTTTCCCCTACTGTTTTACTTTAGGGAAAGGCATCTGATGCTTGCATTTTCACTTACTCTGCTGTTGACTCCAGTCATATTTACACATTGCTTGGTTATTTCACTTTTGGATCTATTTCTTTTTCCCTGTTTAGTGTCTTAATGTATTTTTCCAAACAAGTGGTTGTCTGAATGAGCTAATATTGAGAGTCACAGATGGACAGGCTGCACTTCAGACTTGACAGGCAGTGACCTGAGACAGGAAGATAAATCTCTCTTACACTGCTGGGTTACTGGGGAGAGATGATTAGGGGGTCTTGGAAGTAAACACACACTGCTGCATATCAACAGCACTAAGAGATCAAATGATACCTTTAGTTAAATGTGAGTTGTACTCAGCTGCCTGACTCACTTCAGCAGAGCAGCAGGTTGTCTGTGATGGCACAGCAAGTAGGCTGGCCCAAGGGATCAAAGCTGCTAATGTCACGTCATTGGAAAAGCAAGCAATAGACAGTATCTGAAAGCAGCAGGAAAGAGAGTCAAGGACTTACAGACTTAGGCATCCTATTTTCTCACACAGTCTGTCAATTCCTGCCTATCCACATTTATGTTTTCTTCCACGTTGTTTGGAAGGAAATACATTATAGACAGAATGGCATTTAAATATCACTTCATCTAGTTCCACCTTGCCTGCCATGGGTAGGGAACATCTCCCACCAAACCAGGATGCCGAAGGCCCCACCCAACCTGGCCTTGAACACCTCCAGGGATGGGACAGCCACTGCTTCCCTGGGCAACCTGGGCCAGGGTCTCACCACTCTCATAGGGAAGAAATTCTTCCTTATGTCTAGTCCAAATCGGTCCCTCTCCAGTTCATACCCATCGCCCCTTGTCCTGTTGCTACAAACTTCTTTAAACAGTTATCTTCTTACCTCTTGGTGGATGAGATTTTTTTGTAAATATATAGCACTTGTTTCTCCTAAAACACAGAGTGTAAGGAATCCTGCCAGGGGTCCTACAGGTAGCCTACAACTCACAGAAAATTCTTTATTATTGTTAGTTAAGTGTTAATTCAGCAACAGCTAGATGTGTACAGGCAGTTCAAAATTTTTTATGTTCTAAAATTTGTATCAGTTTTCAGGATAGAAGCTAGTAAAGATTCTCATTCTATCAAATATAAAAAAGAGACAACAATACATATTGATTTATCATCATCTATTAATTGAAAACCTGCTTTTGTGAATGACAATTGTCTCAGTATCTTCATAGAATCATCCTAGAATGGTTTGAGTTGGAAAAGACCTTAAGGATCATCCAGTTCCACTTCCCTGCCAAGGGCAGGGACATCTCTCACTGGACCAGATTGCTCAGAGCCTCATCCAACCTGGCACTGAACACCTCCAGGGATGGGGCAGCCATGATTTCTCTGGGCAACATGTGCCAGTGCCTCACCAATTTCATGCTTTCAGGGGATAAAACGTCTTCCTAATAACCAATCTAAATCTCCCCTCTTTCAGTTTAAAACCATTTCGCCTCATCCTATCCTTGCAATTCCTCACAAAGTATCCCTCTCCATCCTTCCTGTAGGCCCCTTAAAGTACTGGAAGTCTGCGGTAAGGTGGTGGTTAGTACATCAGGCATCCTCAAATGAACAATGTGATCACTATTCCCCAGGGGCAGCACTGAGCCCTGGACACCTGCAGACTTCTGCCAGCTCCACTATTTGTGAAGGAGGACCAGAAAGAAAGAAAAAGTGGGGAGAAAGAGTAATATTAGGATCCCATTTTCTACTGAATACTGTATTTTTCTCATGGGAAAAAAACAACAAAATTGGGAATTCTTTTAAATTCCAAACTTAGTTTCATTTTGACCCACCTAGTCTAGTATTTCTATAGAAATTCCAGGGAAATAATGATGATTCAGATTCTTCGCTCTGTATGTGGAGATTTAAATTTGACATTTTAATATAGGTTGGTTTTCAAGTTACTGGGATCTTCAGACCTCATGGTTTTAGTTTCTGGTCTTTACAGGTTCACAGCAGTAAGCTCTGTTATTTATTCTCGGAAAATTACGTTGGAAAAAATAGAGGGTGAGCTAAGATTTGAAGAAAAAATATAGAAGATCACTGTCAATGAGAGAAAAATAAAACATGGAAGAGTGTGTGTGAGTACTCACACATCTCTCAGAAGCTCATAAATAAATACCGCTATTGACACCCACAAAATCTCACAAGGTTGTTTTTAAAGCTGATGCTGACCTCCCACAAGTTTGCATTGGTCTGTGAGCATGGTTATAAAGCAAGGGGAGTTATCAAAAATGTCAGGTTACTGCAGAAAACCATGGAAATTTCTTGTTTAATGTGTACTTGTGCTATCTTCTTAAAGAAATTATACTTTATTATAATAATAATGGGTTTTTCATTCTTGATAATTTGAACATTTAATGTCTTATCAAAGTTTATCTATAGTTCCCTTTTTAATAGCATAAACTAGATAAACAAGCAAAGTGTAAAGGGAAATCATTTTTCTTGTGAGGAATTACTCTCATGTTCAGAGGCACACTTGAAAATATTTTCAAGCACACTTTTAAGGGAAAAATGAATTTCATAGAGTAAAAATGTCCTTGATTACTTGACTAAACATTTAAAAGGAGGAGAAGGTGTGTAGAGAAAACTGCAATTTTCACAGAACCTGAAAGTAGACATAAAAAGTAGACGTAAAGCATTTGCACAGGAGTACCTGGGTTTTCATGAACCTGAAGCCCTGTTTAAGATTCTAGCTTTTTTTTTTTTTTTTTTTTTTGGATAATCCTAATGCTTGATTGTACCATACTTCAAAGAAGGAAGGACATTTCTAGCAGGCCACCTCTGGGTAGGCAGCGAGAGCAAAGCAGTCTCCTATGCACTTAGAAAATGGCTGGATCCGAGTTCAAGGCTGGAAGGCAGATTGTCAAGTGTTTTCCAACAGTTGTGAAGAGCTTAAGCAAGGAGATCTTTCCAATCATTCTTACTTGAACTTCATGCAGCAGGGGATTTTCATTTACTTCCATAAGCTTTGTTAACCAGTGACATGTGCTAGGTTCATCATCCGAAACCAACCATAAGTCACACAAATGGTTTGTTTGTTTTCTTTTGTTGTTATTTTAGACGTTATCTGTTATCTGTTGCATGACATACAAACATGCTGTAGCATTTTATCTTCCAGTACATTGGGGCTAATATACGAAGAAATTTTGAAAACTTAAAGGTGCATATTTAGTTCCCAAGGCTTTTTTTTTAGAGCCAATGACCATGAAAGTTTGCAAATGCACTTCTTCGGTGTTGACAAAATACAGTCCAAGCATTGCACATGGAACCTAACTTAAGATTTTTCCCTTTTTGTATCTGTTCAGGATTTCTACTGATGCAAAGAAAAAACATATCTATCCCATATCTAATATAAAACAGACTGCAAAGTCCAACAAATGATCATACTTTTTATACAGGAAGACACGTTTCTGAAAAACCTGCTTTTTCTCCCCTTTATTTCTTTCTTTGTCTTTTTGTGAAATGCTCTGCATTCTTCATGGAGCAAATTTTCCTTCATTAGTGCTCATGCTTGACTAGAAAAGCCATCTCTGCCAGGTGTGCAAGCCAGGGTTGCATGATGATTAGTGTGATGGTAATGAATCAGCTGAGGCTATACATCTGTGGGATAAATGCTGAGCTCTGATTACATGTAAACAGACAGTGTACCAGTCTTCTGTTTTATAGTATTCTACCAAACCCCTCTATAAGATGGGCAGGGAAACATGTTAGAACGGAAACCTCCAAAATCAGGAATTGTAAAACTCCATGTTGTTTTTCTTTTAAACAAATCTGAAAAATATTTTCACCAGCTCCAATTTTGTAAGATCCTTTCTTGGTTCATGGTCTGTTCAATTCTAAATATGAGCCTTATGAAAAGCTTTCTTAAAATGGTGAAAAAACTTTTACATATTCTCCTAGGCTCCCTAAGGAAATCATGTAAAAAACAAATCCAAACCAAACCTCTATCATTCCATAAAAGCAAGATTGAATTATAGCTTCAAAAGTTTCAAGTTTTGCTTAGAAATTCTAATTTTTATTTATGTGGCTTCTTTACTACTAACACTACACTAATCATGGAAAAAAACCACAGTGGAAATGTGGATCCCAATTCCAGTTCTTTTTTGCAAAATGGTTCCTAGAATTTGCAAAGGAAGAGGAACACTACCTAGGAGTACTAGTCTTTTTCTGCAACTTCTGTGTTTACTACATTTATTATTAACAAAAGGGACTAAATGACCTTGAAATTAATACACATTCGTTATTCTACAGTAACCTTGGAAGTGCTGTGGACTTGTGGTACTGTAATGTAACAAAAATGACCCCCCCAAGGTTACAAACTGCACTACATAGGCAGTTGTTACTGATCCTAGAGCAACTGGAGTACTAGATCTTCCTGAGACATTGATGTAAGAGAATATGGAGGAACACAAATTTCTGCAAAGCAATTCCTTAACTCAGAATTTTAATATAGGGAACATGAAGGCAGTATTCTGTTATCTGAATTTCAATGACTATATGTTTTTTATCCTGTCAGTTGTAGGGAGAGGTTTCATGAAACGTTTGTGGGCCTAGATTCAATCCTCTCCTTTTCCTGTTTTCTTTCTTTTTTTGTCCTACTCATGTGTTGCAAAACATGAATTTATGCAATGGTACTTCCTCCACACAGCTGGGTGTTTCTGGCTTGGTCTTCTAACAGCAACTATGACTTCTTGGGTCAAGAGCATCCATGCAGGCTGCCTGGGGAAAGGAAAGACATGGAAGTGAGTGGAGAGGAAACTTACTGATGACACGTCATCAGCAATTTTAAATACTGTATGTATTTCAGGTAGCTGTAAGTAAAGGGTGAGCTGGATGTTCTCCAGTAGCCTTAGTCTCATCTGTTGATTGCCTCTAATTGCTGCTCAGTTCAAGGGTGAACTGTTAAAAAGTCAGAAAGCCACAGGGGTATCAGGTCCTCTCCCCTCCTCAGCCCACAAGAAAGAGGACTGAGAAAGGGGCAGAGAGGGATTAAACCAAAAATCATTTTGAAGGCTCCCTGGGTGCAAGGCACCCCATAGGATGTGGAGATCACTGTACATGCCAGGCACCACAAGGGGAATGCAGGGCAGTGTCCTGAACAACCCTGAATTCCTCTAACAGCCAGTCTCTCAATTCTAGAAGGTGTGTGAGGTTTGTTGGCATTTGACCTTATACTCTCACTTTATAACTTTCTAGGGGAGCTTTGCAGGGAAATATCTAGTTACCAAGCCACATGAAAAAACCTTTCAGTGGATAAACATAGATCAGCACAGGCACAGAGGCCAAGTATGTTGGGGATCAGGTATGTGAAGTGCTGCAGACAGAAGCAGATTCAAGACTGTCCGGTCCCAAAGAGGTGTAATAGTTGTTCTTTAGTAAATTTTCTGATTTATTCAGAGGAAGCCTGCTACAAACTGAAATAGACATTGTATGATGGCATAACACAGTAACCGCAATGTAGCAACAACAGGTTTAATCACTGACATGTTTATCTTCATCCAAAGGCAGTATGATCCCTACATTTTTAATAAGCAGGCAATAACCACATCGTTGTGACACGTACTTACTATGTTTTCCATAGCTCGTTGGAGATCCTACTCATAGAATTCAAATATTTCTCTGCCTTCCAGGAATGACACCCTAAGAAACAAATGGACAAGGCCTTGGAAAGCAAACACACAGACAGTGGCTCTCAAACTCAGCATGTTGCTATCCTCTCGTTACCTCCCAATTCCTTAGACAGCTCCATAAGCTGGAAATAGTTTGACCTCCAGAAGTTTCCATTTCGTTGTTTCTAAAAAATAGATTTCTTATTCCACTAGAAAGGCAAAACTATGGTTCACTCTTCTAAGAGCTGGAGAGCAGTTGCCATTATCCATTCTGTTGGAATTTGTGTCTGTCTGGAGGCTGTGGGTGATTTGGGAACAGCGGGATGCAGTCATGGATATGCTGAAGCCTGCTGTTTTAAATACATTTTACTCAAAGTGGCAAGTTATATGGAAATGTGGACAGATTACTGAAGCTCTAGCTGTTCTATTTTGCTTCTCCATAAATTCTCTTCCAGTTTTCTATGATTTTCTGCTCTGGGAGCTGTGATGAAGGCTGGAAAAGTGCACTGGATATAGGACGGTCTGTGAGAAGGAGCTTGGGATTTTGGGTCTGCACTAGTGCACCAAAAATTAGTACCAGCACCTTTTTTTTTTCAGGACTGAGTTTGGTAAGCATGGGTGCACTGAACAGCCAGGGGAACAAATGGTCTGGCAATGCCTAAGTGCACTGTTTAGCCATGGATGAATGGAGTCCGCTGCTGTCCATAGGGCTGAACTGATGAATGTCTGTTTTAATGGGTCTGATGCATATTTAGATTTCATCCATTAGAATGATCTGTTCTGGAATAAGCTTGTAAATGAATAATCAATTTGTAATGTTCTGTGTGTAGCACACTTGACTGCTAGTATGCTGCATTACTTTGATAAAAGGAACTACAGAGTAAAGAAGACCCAAAGAAAGCCAATGTGAAATAAAATTTATTTCAAACAAGCTATGCTAATTAAGTGAGCTTACACATTTCATTGTGATTTAGATGAGATTCAGAAGTAGAGCTTGATATATGGGGGGATTCATTTTGTTGTCTGTAGATCTACCTTTCTACTTAACAAGTACTTCTTGATTTAAATGGAAATCTCTACTTGTAAAATGACCTCTGATGCAGTGTATCACCAGAAATGTGAAAACAAAACCTTGAATGTTTGTATTATTTTCACTATCATCTCAGGTTTTCTAAACTCTTTCTTTCTCCTCCGTTCAGCATAAAGTTTACCATACTCCTGTTTGAAACCAGAATAAGGCAAGGATGCCTATAAGCGATGAATAAGCAGTGTTTACAAGTGGCATTTAAACAAATTTGGTACAGTAATGATGAATGGATGGTTTTAAATCTGCGTTCTTACTATTAGAACCAGGACTTTTTTTGACGGAAAAGAAATAGAGTAGGGTGATATTTTCTATTAGGCTACATTAATATATTTCTCTGGAATTTTGGGAGATTTACCTTACTGCCAAACCAGGGACAACATATTTGATAAAGATTTATATGACAAGTTTAAAAGAAGGGTGTTTGTAGAAGGAAAGGCAGATTTTTCTAGGTTAAGAAACAGAGGGAGAACAAAATGTTAGTGAAAGAGAGGTAAGAAAGGAGGAGGAAAATCCTTAGAAGTAGAGCAGGTATGTCTGAGAACTTCTATCTACTCTGCCATTTTTAGGAGGAGATTGGATCTGCATACAGTAAAATGTAGGGTAGTGGCACCCTTTCCTGGACTTGATCTGTCCCTTCCATGCAGCAGAAGAGTCTACTTTCATTATTAATCTAGGTGCATTGACAGCAATATATACAGGGGAAATGCTTCTGTTACTGTAAAATTCTTTGGGAAAACAGGAAATACTTGTAATGGAAAATGTGCAGTACGAGTGATAAGGGTCACTGAGTTTCACTTCTGCAGAAAATAGAGCCTGCATTTGTTTTCTGAGTATGAAACAGTTATGGAAGGAGATAATGTTTTCACTGTGCAAAGCTGATTATTCCACAACAAATGAGAAAACCCCAAAGTTTGGGAAACAGTTTAAAAGAAAAGATATTACTGTCAGAGACAAGAATGCAAATGAAGGAAACACTTCCTGCACCATTTATTTAATACTTATTTGTTCAGCTAAGAATATACCCACAATGCCTGATAATGTATAGAAAACCACAGCATATTAATCAAATGGATTCTTGACTCTATTTAGAATTTTATCAATTGCTGGCAGCTTTATCACAATATACGTTACTTACATGTAGAGCTACATTTACATTACCTCTCATCTGGCATTAAAACAAGGGCATATGCCGACGTCTGGAAGATCTCAACATTTCAGTTGGATTTCAGAAAACTTGGTTGTTAGAAGAGTTAATAAAGCATGAAATAAGACAATCTCTCTGTTGTTTTTATCTGTGTAATTTATTGAGCATAGGTAATGAGGTGATAGCGGATACAGAAGTCGATGTGCTTTTACTGCCCAATGGGTGCTGGGGGTTGTCTTGTGGCAGTAAATTCCTTGAAAAGGTACCCTGAATGTGGTACAGGCAGAATATTCAACACAACCTGGGAGGTTTTTTTTTTTTTTTTGTTTTGATTTTTACCAAACAGTAGTCCTCAAACAGGAAAATAAAGATCTGATATAATTCATCGTTCCTAGCCATGGGGTTTGTCATTACTGTCAAAACCTGTGGATTATTGTCCTGCCAGATGTGTAATACTTAAAGAATAGCCATCTGTGCAGAACTTCTTCACCACACCCAGATACCACCGATATTCCTCCCATGTGCCTGTGTTGGGATCAGGATGATTTTTCTCCATAGAGATGTCTTTCACAATTGCTGTTTCCCCAGCTCCCATGACTTACTGTCTGTCAGCTGTGAACAAAGAGCTGGATGGTTTTCTACTATGAGAGTAAGCATAGCTGCAATCTAACTTTTTTGCATGCACCTTTCTTTCAGCATTTGTTGTGGAAGGAATAACGTACCTAAATTATGCCGTTTCAGTGCATTTTTGTTGGGATGCTAAGAAACTCACAAATACTTATACGAGGAAAAAAAAATCTAAGCAAATGCCCAGTGAATAAATTAGGACTGCAACATATCAGACTATTATAATTTATGGCATAGCTATCTGATTACTGATGCCACGATCTTCAACAATTCAGTGATAACATCTTTTCTCATTGCATACATGTGTAGTACTTTTCACCACAGGGAGCACTTGGATGCCTGAGACTTTTGATCTGGTACATAGTTAAGACAGTACCTGGTCACATAGGACAAATACTTATGTTCACAGGTCATTGATACATCAAACAAGTTTTTCCTTTGCTGAAATAATCAGATTCTTGCTGGAGTATAACTATCATCCACTGTGGTTTTGTTTGTTTGAATTGCTGGCTTTGATTAATCATGAGATGAGTTTGTGCTCTCCAAAACAACTGTTGGGGTGGGGGTTTAAAATTTATTTTATTTTGTTTTATTTTAGAAAGTTCTGATTTCACATGTCCATCAATGTGAAATTGATGTTGAGTTTTCTGGAGAAGCTGGAGCTGCTGAAGGGAGATCATTGAGCACCTGAGCTTTGCTGAGCCAGAGGCAGGAGTTGTCATTGGCCTCAGGAAGGAAGGAGAAGCAGTGTAGAGTTCCAGGTCTGCCACGGGGGTCAGCTTTATTGACAGCTGGGGCCATAGCAGTCAGTTGTGGCTGAAACTTTTTAACGGGTCTCCCCAGGGGATTTTAGGAATCCCGATGCCAAAGCACAAGACATTATGTACTGAAGAATTGTGGTTTGGATCAAGATTTAGCAGTGGTCTTTGGTGCTGCAGGTTCAGGCAAGAGTTCTTGTTATGCACTTGTACACTATAGCACACTATATGCACTTGTACATATAGCACATGTTGCGATTACCACCACACAGGGCTTGGTGTGAATGGAAATCTCTACAAGCCCCTCCTAAGCTTAGGTTTAGATGTTGCATGCTACCACATCCTATACCTGTTACAGTTCTTCGCAACTCTGCCTGTGAAGAGTGCACATAAGCAATGACTTGCTTCCTCCCTTACTGCTGTTGATTTGTGTCTGCCTTTTGAAACTTCTGTTTCTGCCTGAGTCAGAGGGCTTAGATGTTGCCTTTGAAGATATTCCTGACATATAAGTAACTATAAAAGTAGCAAGAAAAACAAAAGAATGTTGAATACTTTGGTTACATCCAACTCCATTGCTGAGAATACGATGCTGCTCTGACATACTGCTGGCTTGTGTGAAACTTTTTTTCCCCTTTTTTTCTGAAAAAGAATTATCATGCTTGGGGTCTGTGTGGAATTGCAGTAACATTCACCATTGCAAAGAGCATACCTCCTAGAGACACTAAGCTGTTAGAGTATTAGGTTGCAGGCAGGTTTTAAGTACATTTAGGGATCTATCACCTTCACGGAGCTACTGTTCTCAATAACAAATTCTCATTAAGTACTTGCCCTTAGGTGTTTTCATTGCTGGAGATCCAATTTCCAAAAAGTCAGCTGTCCATTAAATGCTAGTTGCACAAGCTTTGAGCTAAATTTTGGTCTCACATCCCTCATCTGATTTCCATTGACACAGCTGACTTCAGCTGAGTTGTTCCAGGTATATATCAGTGTGACAGAAGGCAGAATGTGTCCCTCTCCTTTTCAAGGAAAATTGTGTGCTTTCAATGTCTGAAAAACTATAATCTTCCCTCTTTCTGACTTGTTTGATGCTTACCAGAATCCCCTGGAACCAACGACAGAGGTGAAATTATCCACCTTACTTGCCATGTCACTGATGTAATCCCACATCCCTAAATACTCACACTTGGTTCCAGTCTTTGCATTTCAACATTTTATTCTTTATACCAATTCTGGTAGTGAAATATCTGCATGATTGATGATTTAAAAAGTCTATGAAGGGATAGATGACCTTCTCAGAGACTGCACACAGCTTGCTTTCTGTTTGTCTCTTGACTTTCATTTTTACATTCATACCAGTGCACTTTTCTCTCCAGCCTTTCTACATCACTCATCTACCTCTTTCACCTGATTTCTAAGGTCATCTCCTGAGCATGGAGTTTCCCTTGGACTAGAACAGTCTGCCATGACTTTCCCCTCCAAGACCATTTGATTCAGCATCTTTGATCTTATCTCCACTGCTGACCAACAGTTCAAAGGTTTTTGTCCAACATACCTACATATATTAACCTAAAAATCTGACTATTAAATATTAACTTCCCTCTGAGGCACATGGTAGAAACTGGTGTAACAGGCTAGAACTGGGCAAGTATGATGGCTTGTGGTATGGGCATGTGAATTGTAGTCTTTTGTACAAATACAAATGGAAAGCCATGAATACAGAGCTTCTGAAACTGAGATCTCATTCAGTTCTCAAGTAAAACATGGTCTGGGTATATTCCATGTTAGAATGTGGAATATGCCATGCTCCACAGCCCCCAGCTGTGTGGCACTGTAAATAGTCGGAGGGTATACATCTGAATTTGTGCCAAAAAGTAGGTTAACTGTACAGAGAAACAAGATCAACCACAGTTAATTCTGTTCCTGAAAGAGCAGTTCTTTTTCTCTTGAAACAAGAATTAGCTTTAAGTGGGAAGACATAACCTCTGTGTTAAAGTCAGTACTTATGTTGAATATAAACTGTAATAAGACTTGTGAGTGTGTGGTAGACTGTCAGGATGGCATAAACTTGCTCTTGTTTTAGGAATGATGAGGTTTGGTGCAGCTTAATGGGGGACAGATATTTCCTCTTGTCTTTTGCACAAGTGCTATCTAATATTGTTCCAGGTACTCTCATTTGCTAAACCTATTCTAGCAATGAATGGAAATGACTTTCCCTTTATCACCAAGTGAACATGTATGCAAGCAGGTCTGAAAACATAGCAAGAAAACAAAAGTAAAACCTCTGAAGGAATGTGTGCAATGATGCAGCATTGTCTGTTGATGATGCCACAGAGATTTCTGTGTTTGCCTAGTATTAACCCAAATTTCACAGGTGTTTAGAGCAGGAAAATTTCACTGATCTGGGCTCAAATCAGAGTGTAGGCTTCCCAATCCATGATTTTCCTCATTTCATAAAGAACCAGTAATCTTTCCTTAGGAGAAGAACAGATGATTTAAAAATCCTTTATTGTTACATTAAAGCATTTGGGGTGCAGAAAAATAAATTATAACCACTTCTACCTAGTTTTTTATTGTTTCTGCCATTGAAGCAGCTATTCTTTAGTTCAAGCAAACGAAGTTTAATGTGTTTTTCTTAGTTGCATAATTGCTCTGTAAGAACTTTGACATTTCAAAGTACGTAGTATTCCTTGTCTTTGCTTTTATCTGCATATTTCTCTCTAGCTATCTGGTTTGATATTTACACTTAATGAATGAATGTGAACCCAGACTCTTGAGGTCTGCTCAGTTTTGAATGACTAAGCCAGAGAGGATAAACTTTTAAATGTTGTTTCCTTTATTAAAATCTAATCTGCTCCAAGCTGCAGTGGTGAAGAAATTGCTAGATCCCTTGAAAGTTATGAACAGTTCAGAACTTGGGTATCTCAGCTGTAACAGCAAACAGGAAAATTTGCCATTCTAGTATTTTTGGAAGTACCTGAAAGTTGTGTAAATCATTGTGGGCTAATTTTTTACATAACAGTATGGCTTTGTGAGCGGCATGTGTGAAAGAACAATGAGCCAAAGTGTAGCATTTCTAGTCCCACACAATGAATGAAATCACTATTAGGCTGCTAGTTGTATGTCTTGCAACATATGGGTCAGTTGAGAGATTTAGCTTTCGTTTCCTTCTCTGTTGTTTTTTTTTGCTACTGTGAAGATACATCCTTCAACCCCTAGGCACATGATACAAAACCAAGCACATTCCCTCGATCTATTGGAAGTGCAGATTAAAATCAGTGTAGCATATTCTGGGTTTTGTTTGTTTGTTTGGTTGGTTGGTTGGTTTTATATCATGGTATGCTAAAGGGAAGGGTCTGCATGTGCTTGGAGAGCATTTATTCAAGAACAGTGTCTGCTACCTAGGGACCACTGGAAAATTGGAAGGACTTTGCACTATGAATTTCAATCTCCAAGTCTCTGTTGGGAAAGAAGAGACTGTATAATGTAGGACAAGGATCCAATGACATATTACCTAGCCTATAAAAGCCTGTGCAGTAATTGTATAATGTGAGATTCTGCACTGAGGTCTTCATGGCTAAACTTAGGTTCAACACATGTGGCTGAAGGTAAACTACCTCAGCATTTATTGATTTATTTTTTTCAGGCAAGCATATTTGCCCTGTAGATCTCCTCTTGAGGATCTCTGATATGGTACTGTTCCACTTGGACTACAAATTATGGCTTCCTCGTAGGTGTTCTGTACGTATAGGTCTGATGTGAGATACAGAGGCAATTATCATTAACTTTGGTGATCTTTGGATCTAGCACAGGAAGAGCCTCAGGAAATCACCTGAATGCAAGGCTTTAAAATTCTGGGCAGTATTTGCTGGTGATTTGTTAATGAGAAGGCAGAAACTGTACTTGTTATTAGAAAGATTTTCTTCATAGCAGAAAACTTCTTTTGGAAGGACTTAGCAAATCAGCCTTCAGGAGACTTTACTGAAGCTGCAAATAGTGTTTACTCCTGTCCTAGGTACTTGTAGGCTCTGCTCTGTCCTGCTGCATTTGAAGCAGGTTTCTGTGGCACTGATACCAACTTAGCAGTTGGCATAGGTGGAAGGGAGCCACTCAGCAGCAGCTGGGAAGGGCATTATCACAGCCCAGCTCTAAGCTGTTATCAGATGCTGAACCCATTGATCCAGAAAGTGTTGTCATTTCAAGGTTAAGTGCACAATCTGGAGATGTTGTGTGGGAGGGACAGCCCTGTGTTCCTGTAGTATGAACACACATTGGTTAAACATGTAGCATTAATACATAGCATTAAACCTACATGGGTTTAAATTTACAGTTATGCTTAAATACATATAACTTTTCCTCAGTGAATGGTACTGTAGAGGTTGATAATGTTATTTATTGACTAGAAACAACTGGTAACTAATTGAGAACAAGTCATTTTGCTTGGGTGTGCAGGGACTGATTTTGAATTATCAGTGAAAACAGTATTTTAATAAATATATGAGAGCAAGTCATTGATATCACATATAATTTCATGCTCTGGTGTGTCCACAAAATGTAATAGAATGGTCTGTAACACTATGATAAAACCACAATACTAAACTTGATCTACCCAGAAGATTAGGGGAAAAATGCTAGTTTTTTCTCTTTGGTCTCTATGTGTGAATATCTTTTGTATGTCCAGTAAACAAGTACACATGTACTGTTATGACAGAGGAACTAGGATCAAAAGTCACAAGAAACAAGTGTTGAAAAAAAAACTGCATATGTTGAATTTTGTAATGTATGTTAGTCTTTGATTATGAGAGCAGCTATCAAGAATGTTTCAATTCTGGGCTTGTCAGTTTTCTAGGAGAGAACTACCACCATCTGCAAAAGCTGCAGGAAGTCTGATAGCATATTTATAAGAGTAAGTTCTTTTTTACTGCATAACTCTCACCGAATAATTTTCTTAACAGCGTATAGAAAAATTTATAGGCAGGCTATGTCACAAGATGTCTTAATGATAATTAGGTTAAGTTATTTTGTAGAACCATGAATTAAATCCTCAATATAATAGAGAATAATTCACTTGTAACTGTTCAACCAATAATCTGATATTTTGCAGGGAGAGAAATTGATCTAAACTCACATCTAGATAGTCTCAAGACTACATTAGAAGTTTTTGACTCTTCCTTGTATAATCTTAGAATACACTCTAGGACTGATGACACAGGCTGATCATTAGAGTGAAACACACACAGGGATCAATTAATGTTAAATTCTGATTGCACTAAAATGGAATTTCTTCATGTACGTCATAATTTTCTTGTTCTTCAAGCAGCATTGAAGCAGCACAGTGTCCAGTGCAAAATTGTTGCTAGTTGTGCCATGTTATTTGCAAGACAGAAGTTCATTTTTGTAGTCTTTTAGAGAGGTTATAAGATGTAAACTTGGAAACTTCAAATTAATTATATTCTTGACTTTGTCTTAATCTATCGCATGTAAAAATTTTTACTCCCATCAATAGACTGTAACTTTGTTATGGTTGAAGAGATGTCTGTATGAATGTGTTAACAGAAATAATTCTCTAATAGCATAATGATCTATAATATATTTAGTTTATCTTATGTTCTTACGTTGTCTCTGAGCTTGTACTCATTAATCATAGTGAAACAGCACAGGATTAAATCTCTAATGCATTAAACTACTGCTCCTGAGGTCTGGCCTTATGTAGAAGCTGCCTCTGAGTCAGATGAAGCCAACTCAAAGCTCCCATTACCATCACTGCACAACATCTGTGCCAAAAAGACACTGTTAATGCAGAACATTTAGAAGATTCGGAAAGTTTGTGTCCTGCCTTACATGGATAAGGAATAACGATCTGCCAAGTCCCTGCCCTGAGATAAAATGGGTAGAAGTGGGAGGGGATGATCAGTGTTGTGAGGACAATTAGGTTTCCTGCAAAAAATGCCAGTATTTCAGGCTGTCTTTCAAAATTTGAAAGCAGTATTACATTTGACTTAAAAGACACTACTGGAAATTACTAAGAAATATGGAATTATTTAATTTCTTAACATTTCAGCTTTAATCAAATAATAAAAAAGTCTCAGTATCATAAATAAGGAGGGGTGGGGTTATGGTTTGTGGAAATATTTCTAGTCCAATTCCTTCTAAATCCCCTAAGTTTCTGTTCAGTCTTAGCTCTGCAGTGTTTTAAGACCCCGTTTATCTTTTGGCTAAGATTCTGCAGACAAGCTGCACATATAGATTCCACCTTGTAGTCTCTACAGGACTTCGTAAAAATAGTAATGAGCTCAATTTAAAGTAACTTTTTCAATGAAATTTTATGCTGCCTAAAATTGTTTTCAAAAAGTATTTGCCATATATGATTAGGTTATTAAATTATTGCTGTAGAACTGAAGAGATCAAAATCCATGTTATGTGAAAAAGATAACACAATTCTGTGCTCCTTGAAGAACAAGGTTGTAGAAAGGGGATCTTGATATGACACATCACTGTTTTAATTTGTAAAAAAAAATTAATCTACTGCACTTTTTGGTTCTCACTGCTTTGTATACTTGCCAAGCTTTGAGTTTCTTCAGGCTGGCCTTGTCTTCAGAAATGCAGGAGTTATGCTTGCAGAAATGAAAATGGAGACAAGTGTGTGGGAAGCATGTGGATGTAAAGAAGAGATGCACTCTAACACCCTTCAGCATAAATAGATCATTGGAAAGAATAAGTTAGTTTGCTCTTACTTATTAGTTTCTTCTTCCCTAGCCCCCACCCCCCTTTTTTTTTCTGTCACTCTCCTTCCCCTTGCCCCAGTTGCCAGGCAGTTACAACCTACTCCTAAATAAAAGCTTTCATATTTCCCATATGCCCTTTCCAATCAGGCTCACAACAAACTTGTAGAAATGGCTCTGATGCAAAGTTTGTGACACATGCCAGAATAATATGCCAGAATTTAACTCAAAACTTCTGCTGAATGATGCCTCTGAGGTGATACTGCCTTGGAGTGGATAAGGCTGGGGGCTTCTGAACAGCTGATGGAAGCCTCCCAGAGGAAGAATGTGATGCTAATGGGATTTTGGGGTTAATTAGCCACAGGTAATGAGGTTAATTAACTGGCTAGCAGTTAGAAATAGAATATGACAGGATGCTGATGGCTTACATTCTTGTATTGTGTTAGAGATGGCTCTCCATGTCAGGGGAAGGGATTCCAAACCAATAATTCATTTAGGCTTCACTCTCATGGGTAGGAAGTAACTGTCTGATTACTCGCAATGGTGAGAAATCACTTGGGTTACAGTGATTACAAAATGAATTCATGAGAAAGGAAGGAATAAGAACAGCAGAATACATTTGAAGATCCTCACAACCAAAATTTAAAACAATGCTTAGGAAGCTGGGTTTTCTGTTTTTTGCAGTTGAAGTGTACAAAAAGCCAATCCAAACAAAAAAAAAGTCACAGCAGTTACTGTAAGACGTTAAACTGGAAGAAAACCAGTAACTACTCTGATGCAAGAGAAAGAGAAGCAGAATAGTAGTAAGAGCTAGTGCGGCTCTGTCCAGAGTTTTGCAAGGACTGGAATAACCAGGTAGGAGAAACTGGAAAGTTGAGGTCCAAAATTAGCTATTACAATGTAAAAGCTGAGAAGGGAATTGGAACCCTCACTGGGTAGAACTCTCTGCAGGAACAGCACCCAGCCCAGAGCAGGGAAAGACTGGGATGAAGGATTTGTAGGTTTGATGTGGCAGGGCATGAGGATCTTCATCAGATTGTGAGGAAAAAAAACCTTGCTAAAGGAAATTTGAGAGTAACAAACTTATAGACCTCTCTGGAAATTCATAAAGGATGTGTGTCTTCTGCTATACTCCTTTCCCTTACTCTGGTGCCTCTGTCTCCTTCTTGCCCGTTGTACATGCATTATGTCCTTACTGAGAAGAGAGAAATCACCTGCTTTAGCAAGTCTGAAGATTTAGTTTGGCTCTCTGGTTACTACTGAACAAGATTTAGGAGAAGGACCTGGGAGTGTTCGTTGATAGCTGACTGAACTTGAGCCAGCAGTGTGCCCAGGTGGTCAAGAAGGCCAATGGCATCTTGGCTTGTATCAGAAAAGATGTGACCAGCATGTCCAGGGAGGTTATTCTCCCTCTGTACTCTGCACCTTGAATCCTGTGTTCAGTTCTNCAAGCTCCGCCAGGGGAGGTTCAGGCTCGACATAAGGAAAAAATTCTTCACCGAAAGGGTCATTATGCAATGGAAGGGTCTGCCCAGGGAGGTGGTTGACTCGCCTTCCCTGGAGGTGGTTGACTCGCCTTCCCTGGAGGTGTTTAAGGTGCAGGTGGATGAGGTAGTGAGGGGCATGGTTTAGAGACTGGTGGGAATGGTTGGACTTGATGATCCGGTGGGTCTCGTGCAACCTGGTGATTCTATGATTCTATGATTCTATGTGTAGGCAGTGAGCTCTCCCTGCCTTGATCCATCTCCTCCAGCCAAACACCATTTTTCACAAAAAACAATATTATGTTTGAGGGTTCCGCTTTTCTTTAAAATGTGATTTAAATTGTTTTCCAGGTCTGGGGGCTAGGTGACTGCCAGCTGATTTGCACAAACATTGTCTCTTTAGGAAGCTAGGATAAAAAAGAATCAGGGAAATTATACATCTTAGCAGAAAAAAAGTACAAGAATAAATAATTTATTACATGCTTGCACACTGGAGGAATAAAAACACAAATATGCAAACCAGCTCTGAGTAGATTCAGCACTTCCAGTCAGATCAACAGGATTTCTAAAGAATGCAGGCAAACTATAATTCCTTGTTTATTCCAAAGACAAGGCTTTTATACACTGTGAGGTTAGCTGTGAGGAAACCTCAAGTGGTGGTGTCCTGCATGGCTGAGAACACGAAGCCAATGTATGTCTTCATGGAGAGGTCTCAGATCAGGTTCACGTTCTGTGAGGAAGCAATTGCTGCTTTCTGGTTGCTGCTGCTAGCCATGTCTGATCTGAAACAGACCCAGAGCTGTTGTTGGTGCCTGTGCCCAATAATATCAGGCTTTTTTCCTTGCTAGTAAAACCAGTTATTTTCACAATAAGAAGCAGTGCTTGCAAAGTTGAAAAAAATTGACAATTTTAACCATAACAGGAGTAATTTGGTAAAATTGAGTCATTTTAGGAACACACTCCAACCCAGCTGGAAATGCATTAAAGGTGTTGGTGTTTGACTTTATTGAAAATGAGGAGAGCAAGCAGTAGCCAAGTTGAAAGCTACAATTACATTAAAGGAGCGCAAAACCACCAGCGCCAGCAAATACTGAAAGTAGGCCTGAGCAGTTGCTGCAGAGGTGGAAAGCTCTGCAACAGGGTGGCAGTCCGAGTAAGGAGACTTTAGGACAGTGTTGCATTTGTCTTTCCTAAGCATTAATTTTTAATGTATACGACTTCAAAGATTCATTCATGTCAACTTACAGGTCTATCCCTGCCATTTCCATCCAACTCTGTTATTCCATGTTTAAATTAATAATTATTGTAGAGGTGCTCCTGTGACAGTTCTGCAGGTCAGTGTCAGCAAAGTGATGGGAGCAGGTTGATGTTATTCTGTGAAGTATTGGAGTCATATCTGGCAAACCCCTCACACTTTAATGGCTCCAGACTTGGTAAATCTTTCCAGTGTTCTATGATACCAGTAACTCTAGGAGCTGAGGAGGTGACCTGGCATCTTGGGGACACTGCTGAGTCCTTTAGGAGTTCACTGTAGAGTATTAACACACTTTTACTTCTTGGGGTGTCTGATCCTGAGCCAGTCTCAGCAACACCAAAAAGAACTGGGATGACCGTTCTGGAAACTGCTACAATTACTTTGTCACCATTGCAACCACTCCCTTGGCAGCAACTTTGAGTCCCTTTTCACTGTCCTTGTCATGAAATATAAACCTCCTTCTTCCAGCTTTTGCTCACGTACTGCCCTGGCTGGTGATGCTCCAGGTGGCCCTCCCTGTCCCGTACGTCATTATGTTGAGATAACCAACACAGGCATGGTTATAAGGGGGCAATTTTAACCTCAATATCTGTACAGATATACCCAGCTATAATTTGCTATTACATTGTGATTATGAATAATGAAAACAACGTATCATCTTCAAAGCACATAAGTACATTTTAGAATCCATTAGCCCTTTAAAAATAATTGAGCGTCTTATCTTTGTTAATTTGCAGCATTCAGTAATTCATACTGGGTGATCCAGTCATTAGTCAAATTATGTTTAAGAATTAAAACCTAACCATATTCTGTTCTATAAACCTTTCCAAGGGTGGTAGGAAAATTATTGTGCTGCCAGATACTTGATTCCCGTGGTGGTATATTAAAGCAACCATGGTACACTTTAATTTGGTGCTCTGGGTTTATGATGTCTCCTAGGTTATATTATGCTCAAAGAGGTAAAATTTCATAATGACTGAAATAGTAGAACAAGTACTTCATAAATATTGTCAAAAAAAGGCGATTTACTTGTTTTTCTTTTCTTCTCCTATGTCTTCTTGGGAAGGAGAAATCCTTTCTCTTAATTTTGTCAGATATACAGATAGGCTTACAAAACTACTTTTAAAGACTGTGGAAGTGTTCGATTGAAGAACTCTGCAGTTTTAAAAACAAAAAAGTCTTGCAGCCCTAGTGCCAATATTAATTCTTTTGGTATAAAAATAAGCAGGTTTTAAGCAAAAGGATACTTTTAATGAAGGTGTTTTCAGTTCATAAAAGGGAGGTTCACATCAACTCTTCTGAAAATTATTTATACTTTTCAAATAGATATAGTTGGAAGAAAAAATGTTTCTCTTGCTTTAAAAGCAGAGAGTGCTAATGGAGAGAAATGAAACTGAAGTTACAAAATAAATTGAAGGAAAACGAAATATCAGAGAGTTCTTTTAGATACAGAGCTGAGGAAAGGACAAAAGTGCCTACTTTTGTCTGTGTCTACAAGTCTTTACTCTTGCATGTGGACCATTTAATACAAGTTCTCAAATAAGACTAATGATAGTTATAATGAAGGGAAAATTCATAATATACTTCTCCTGCAAAGTAGTAGTCTGAAAGAAAGAAAAAAAGTAGAACTGTTATTTCCCAATTTACTCTATGTTATCATTTTGGTAGTTCCAGGTCTGAGTTTGCAGAGCAGGAAGGGAGGCTACTAATTAAACCAGCAGGGCTTAGAATACAAATCTCTGTTCTGTGCTCTGACGAGTAAAAGGTTAAATTTCCTAAGAAATGGAACTGACACAGTGGTGCAAAAAATGAGGGGGTAGAAGGAATAAGGTAACTTACTACGAGACCCACTACAAAAGAAGAAATCAGAGGAAAAGCAGGGGAGATAAGTGCAAGAAATATGGAATGAAGTCAAGCTGTTACCTGTGATGAACTAACATTAGAACTGTGCTTTACTGAGTTTCTGGGGACTACCTGAGCAGACATGGGTGTGTGACACTATCTCTGCCAGACATCCTAGAGTACATGATAGATACTTATTTACCAGCAAATAAAAGTTAGCTGCAGTCTGCATGAAGTTTTCTGAAAGTCCAGTAGTTCTAATTTCAGTGCTCCTCCTGTTGTCTGGCATTACCTCTAGTCTTGAGTCCTTCATAGTCATCTTCTGAAGCCAGGTGGGAATGAGATTGCAGATAGATAGTATGACCCCCCTTATTAGTCCTGAGTTTCTGTCTTTATGAGAGAGCAATCTTTCCTCTGATTCCTTTAATTGTTGTTGCAGTTTAGAGCCTGGGGCTGCCCCTCATCATTGTCCCAGCTAAGAATTCACACCAGCACATTCTTGATTTTTAGGTTTGCACTCAGTAAAATGCTTCCCAGCTTGACTTCATAAGATGAATTGGCTTCCAGGATTCTGCCAGGATACTTCAAGGATTTTCATGGTGTCACCAGGATATTTTTTGCCTTGATAAGAATCATCCATCAAAAGCCAGAGAAAGGATACTGCAGACATAGCAGATGATTTTTGACATTAGAGTAAATCCAAATCCCATGCTGAAGTGGGGCAATGCAGTCAGTATTCTCTCCTGCACTCTTTTGACAGTTTTGGTTGCTGTATTGTTGATTTACCAAAAAGGTTCATCCATAAAAGCATAGGAAAGCAACCCTTTTTTTTTTAACAGCAATGGTAAATTGGTAGATTAAGTCTCTAGTATCTATGGGAAGCTGGGACTTTACAGCACAGGAGCATTTATAACCTCTTTTACCTGTTACAGAGGAACTTCTGTTATGACACATGGGAGCTGTTTGTGAAGGTGTTACAAGCACATGTCTTTGTATATTGGGCAGAAAGGTCTGCTACCAACTGGAAGTTCTCAGGGGGACCATGTACATTTTGTACTGGTCTCACCTGAAGGGTGACATTCAGGAAGAGATTAAGATTTGTCCCAGTCAAAAAAAGATGAAATTGCCTAGTCAGAGGCCTGCTGTTGCTGCTTTTACAGGAGAAAATCCCTGGTCTGCTGAACAAAATAATACAGATTTATTCATACAGACATGGAGGCAGCAAACCCCAGCAGCTTATTTATCATCAACTAGTATTTAACTATGTTCCTTAGAATAGTTGTATTAGAAGACTGCATATTTCAGCAGCTGACTGTTGGTACTAAATCTGCTTTTACTAGCCATGATAAGCCTGACACGATTACGTCTGACAACAAGCTGCCATTTCATGAGCATATGCTTAAACTGTTGCAATTAATTATGGCACATCATATCCCCGTTATCCCCAGTCTAACTAGCTGATGGAAAACAAAATAATAAAGTTTCTACTAAAAAGGTGATGGGGGTCAGACTCTGACCTATATTTGACATTGTTAAACTACAGAATGACATCAGTGGAGTATAAGTTGTCATTTGCTGACATCTTGTTTAACAGAAATCTGAAAACAGGATTGTCTGGGCTGCTAGAAGAGGGTGTCAAAGCCAGTGGGCACTTGTAGACATGCAGAGAGACAGGTAAGAAAAACGAGAATACTCAGTATAATTCTAGGTCCCAAAAGCTGCAACCACTTTATGAAAATGAAGCTGTGCATATCTGTAACATTAAGCCATGGCTGCAAACAACACAGGTGTCAAAACCTTTAGCCTTTTATAACTCTGTGTGTCACATAATTCAGGGGTGTACTGTGGAGAACAGAATGACTCCTAAACACAGCAGGTAGGAGACTCAGGGCAATTAATTAGTGCTGTAGAGGATAAAGCCCCAAGGGTCTGTAATGAGCAGGCTATGGGACAGAATTGAACCAGAACAACTAAAATTAATAGAGAAAGAAAGGAGTTGTGCTGTTCTTTAGCACTAAGGATCAATAGCTGTACAGCTGTGTGTGTACATTCACCTGGAAATGACTACATGCCATGCCCAGAGAACCAGGCCCAGGTCCATCAGATGTATCCTCCCTCTTCCTTTAGAAAATACCCCAGTGTTACTGGGTGATTCAGTTTCTTACCTTCAAAGGAGTTCTTAGTCATAGTGACTGTGTCAGCTCTTAGGAAATTATGTTTTCTGCTCTTTCTGTGTAGTCTTCTTTGTGCAATGGGTATTCAAAAATAATCGTAACATACTTCCTGTTAGATACAGTGGCTAGCCTGCTATATATAAGTGTAGCACTGCTTCCTTCTTGGCTTTCCATCCTTCACTTAAAAAGGAGAGGACATTCTCAGGCCTGTCATGGAGTATGAATTGTCAATTTGTGAACTCCATTGAGTTAGTTTATTCTATGAGCTAAGTTTTTCTCCATAGCCCCATGCTTTGGAATAATGTGCTATATAAAATTTAGAGACATAATTGAATCTTTAGGAAACAGTGATTCCTAAGTAGATTTTTCACTCCTTTCTCAAAGGCAAAGACTTCAGGGTCTTGCTTGGAGCTTTTTATTCTTTGTTTCTATTTTCTTGAGCATATATTAATTCTTATTACCTGGAGACACAAAGAAACAAAAAGAGAAGGGAGAAAAGAAAGGAAATGGAAGATAAAGATCTTTAGGTCTACAAGTAAGCAGTATGTGAGGAGAATAGATTGATCAGTATTGTGCATATCTGTGCTACGCTATATGTGCTGTCTTGATAGTACAATTTGAGAGTTGTTCTGAGACATCAGCTTACTTTAAGAAATACCTCACCTTACTACTGACCTTATTTTTTGAACATAATGTTAGACCTAGAGGATAGAAGGTAATGGACGGGAACTAATTTAGTCTGAGTAGTTGCGAGTGTTGGATGAAGCTGTTCTGACTTCATCTTGACTTTCCAGGTAGTGTCAAGGTACAAAGTTTTGTTCAGATTTCTGATTTGCCATCAGTTCAAATTGCTGTGACAATGCATCGAGTCAAGTGAGGTTGTTCCCAGCCTCTTCCTTAACCATCCTGACAAAGCTGCTATGTAGCAACCCTGAATGCTGGTGTTCATTTCTTGGTCAAATCAATCTGAGTTTCAAATGTGACACAAATGTCATGCACAAATTCAGATTAGAACTATTTTCTGTTGCTGGGTTTTTTTGTTTGTTTGTTTTCCCCTTTCCAATTATTACCACTAAGGAAACCACTTTAGAAATGTAACTGGATTCTATCCTCATGCTGTACTCTTGTAGCTTCATTACTTTGATGTGGTTCCTCCTCACATCTCTGTTAGTATCAAAACAAGGTGGCTTATTACTTTTGGAACATGGAAACCATTACAAATAGGCCATATTTACCTCTAGCATATGCTTACAACTCAAATTAAACGTGTTTTGATATCTTAAAGAGTAATTAAGGAAAAACTCTTTTTTAAATGTATCTCCATTTTATTGGCCTTTGAAAATGCTCATGCTGAAATATACCACAAGAGAGGCATTTAATTGTGCTTATAGTCCAACAGAATATAAATAACAAAAGATCCCTCTGCAAAATTAAGTAGCTTGTTAAAATATCTATATATTAACCAGAGATCACTGATGGTTTAATAACTGTTATGGGAGAAACCTGAGGGTTTGTGGTTTAAATATTCAAACTGTTTCTTTCTTATATAAACAACTTACTACTAATGCTGATTTCTGCTCTTAGGAGGGAGAAGTAGAGTTAGAGAAAAATATGGGGTTTGTTTGTTGTGTACAATATCCCAAAGTTTAAAAATTCCTTTATAGCTAATAATTATACGTGGTAGTGATTAAAAACATTGGAATGCAAAGAAGTGAGACTATTTTAAAAAAAAATGGTACTTTCTGTGGTGGTGGAGCCACGCGTAAGCATATTGTGCAATATTTGGGAAAAGGTGAAGATTTGTGAAAATATGGATCTTAGTTACATAACTTGAATAATGTATTTTCATGTGTCCCTGTTCTGAACAACAATCCTTGAAGAGCCTCACATCATATATATGATCCTATATGTAATATAATTGTTTCCAGCTATAGAATACCCAGACAGGGAATTAATGTGCTCAGCAATCTTTTGGAAGAGATGTCACACTGGGGAGACAGTGGTTCCGATCCAACAATGCAGTTGTATATGCTCATGCCTTCCAGGCCACAAGTGATTGCCTTGACCTCAGTACCCTTAGTCACAAGTGCAATGTGTATCAAATACTTCTCTGGTTTCTTGGTTCAGGGCCTAATCCAAAAGTATCTTTCAGTAACTACCGGTTTGGTTCTCCCTCTTCAAACCTTCTGCAAGTAGTTTTTGTTGTTTGCTTGTTTTATCTTTGCGATGTCTCCCCTGCTTTCCAAGATATTGGCAGGGAGAAGAGAGGTACATGCTGGCAAGTTGTGTGGTCTTGTGAGCACCACTTTCTCCTAAGCAGTCCAAAGAGGTCCTTCATGCTCGGGTCCAGGGTGGCATGAGTTTAGGCCCACCAAATTGTTCCTTAATCTCCTCTTGTCCTCAGAGATACTAAAATCTGCCATTTCCCTAAACCCTCCAGACTTTCTGTCTGCATCTCTCATTTGTTGTGTTCCTCAGCCCTCATTTAAGGAGCTATGTTTCCCAGGGACCTTGCATTTTTCAAGTTACTTTTCAATTGTTGCTGGATTGCATTCTATAGTCCACTTTCCCTAAGGAAGTGACATTACAAGAGATGCCTATTACATGGTGACACAGGTGTGGAAAATAACCCTCACAGAGCATACGGAGAGTGAGAAAGACAGAGAGCTGCTCAGTCTTGTAGTGGGATCCTTCAGAGACAACAGTGAGGGAAAAAGGAACCTGAAAGAAACACAGCTTGAGTGGGAGGGAGAAGGCTCCTGGGTACAGAAGGGTGAAACTATCATGTGGGAAATCATGGTGATGGAAGGATAAGAAAGGGTGAATTTGAGAGAGGAGCCTAGGATATGCATTACAGCTTTGGGTGCTTGGACAAGCAGAAATTTCTAACAGCTTTTAGTTGCATCCATTAGCAGGTTTTGAATGCAGCACTCTGAAAATAAGTGGTTCAACCAGCAGTACAATTATAATTTTTCTATCAACGAATGAGAATCCTCATCCTTACAGGACAGAGTCTCCCACACTAAGTCGGGCAGGATTGTAACTGTGGAATCCGAAAATAACAAATACTTTGTTCCCTACAGTTTTTGGAGACAGCCATGGAAGAAAAGCTCTTTTACATTACCTAAAACAGTAGCAAGGAAGGAAGAAAGGAGAAAAAAGATGACATTTGTATTTTAACCACAGACAGGAATCAAAGTGGAGTTTTCAGAAGTACTGGGGCTGCTCAGGCAGAATTGCTGTGATTTTCCTTCCTTTTCAAAAGGGAAAGGAGGGCTTTTTATTTTGCCTGTATGTTTAGTCAGAAGGGTTGGAGAGAGGAGGCCTTGAGACAGGATGTGAAAAGAAATGTGAAATGTGCTCTGGGGTTTGCTATACCTCCTTCCCAGCAAAATACATGCCTGGCTTAAGTTCTCCAGAATCTGCATCCAAATATTTTCAGCAAGCTGAAAGCAGCCTTGAGGGGGTGTCAAGTGGGGAAGAGAGACTGTCACACAGAAACCAACATTTGATCAGTTTGGAGACATAAGCACCCAGAAACCTGCTGACTGTGAACAGAGACATTAAAGTAAATTAAGTTCTCTGTTTAACTCTGCTCTTGCCCATCTAAATTTTCAAGCCCATAGCTCTTTCTTTTTGCCTTTTTATTGGGAATAAACTGGCATGTAGTTCTTTAAACCATCACTTTAATCAGCCTGATTATTCCCCACTCTGTCCTTTACCCCTGTGTCTGGCTTGAATATGACCAGTGAAATGCCGTGTTATGCCAGCTGTCAGCTACACAGTGAAATTCATGCAGATGTAGGATAAAGGATTTTATACTTAAAAAAGTATAAGAAAGAAGACACAACGTCTTGTATTGTGTAAATTCTAGAGACTAAAAAAATGTCTTCTATAGTTAGGAAGAAGTAAGAAACTACCAGTGATACAATGGGAAAAATATTCATAGTACTACTATTAAATACTGTTTGAAATATTCTGCTTTTAAATTATGTATGGTAGCACATTGCTTAACTGAATAAAAAAGGTCTTGGCTTCTAACTCTGGCAAAGTCCTTTATCATGAAGGCTTTTGGTAAATCATTCCTTTTCAGTTTACCTTTTAGTGTCAATGGACAGAATTCAGACCAAGGCACCATAACAGCACGTGTCTTTCTCCCAGACAGAAAAGTCGCTTCCTGTCACACTTGGTATAAGTGTTAGGACACAGAACAGACTACTGCATGCTGTGCACACAAACACAGTGTTGGTGACGGAGGAAAGGGACATCACACAGCAAATCAATTTGATTCTAGTGAGCCGATTTATTCAAGTCCATAACAGATTCTTATACCTTACTTGATTAATAGAGGCTTATTGTTTAGCAAGCTGATTTGACAATTCTCCTTTAGCAACAAGCAATCAATTAGTTACATACATCTTATACTTTCCCATGAGAAACAGTTATGTGAGCATTCTGACTTACAAATTGATATATTACAAAGTACAAATCAAGGACTACCAAGGAAAGTTACCAGTGAGAAACAAGAGCATTAAGACAGAACAATTGCCTAATGTTATAAAGACAAACTTTGAGCCTGTGTGAGCCTTTGTATTCGTGGTGTGTATGTGCAAATCTGTGCGTGCAAAACTGTGAGGCCTTAGTCATGGAACAGGTGATCTTGAGTTCTATCATGAAGCACATGCAAGAGAACCATGTGATCAGGCCCAGTCAACACAGGTTAACAAAAGGCAGGTCTTGCCAAACTAACCTGATTGCCTTCTATGTGATGATGAGATGATAGGGTTTTCTGTTCTAGGTGAAGTGAAGAGGGTGCTTAGCAGGACAGTAGCATTAAATTTCCAGAGGGCAGACTTTGAACTCTTCAGAAGGCTGGTTGGCAAAGTCTCATGGAAGACAGTACTTAAGGGCAAGGGAGCCCATGAGGACTTGCCAAACTAACCTGATCGCCTTCTATGACAAAGTGACTCGGCTGCTGGATTAAGGAAAGGCTGTGGATGTGGTCTTCCTGGGTTTCAGCAAAGCCTTTGACACCATTTCTCACAGCATTCTGCTACAGAAACTGTCAGCCTCTGGGCTGGACAGGCGCACACTCTCCTGGGTGGAAAATTGGTTGGATGGCCGGGCCCAGAGAGTGGTGGTAAATGGTGTTAAATCCAGCTGGCCAGTGACAAGTGGGGTTCACCAGGGTTCAGTGCTGGATCCAGCCCTGTTCAGTGTCTTCATCAATGACCTAGATGAAAGCATCGAGTGCATCCTTAGCAAGTTTGCAGATGACACCAAGCTGGGTAGAAGTGTGGTTCTGCTGGAGGGTAGGGAGGCTCTGCAAAGGGATCTGAACAGGCTGGACCACTGGGCTGAGTCTAACGGCATGAGGTTTAACACGGCCAAATGCTAGGTCCTGCACTTGGGGCACAACAACTCTATGCAGAGCTACAGTCTAGGAGAAGTCTGTCTAGAAAGCTGCCTGGAGGACAGGGACCTGGGGTTGTTAGTCGACAACCGACTGAACATGAGCCATCAGTGTGCCCAGGTGGCCAAGAAGGTCAATGGCATCTTGGCTTGTATCAGAAAAGATGTGACCAGCAGGTCCATGGAGGTTATTCTCCCTCTGTACTCGGCACTGGTGAGACCGCTCCTCGAATCCTGTGTTCAGTTCTGAGCCCCTCACCACAAGAGGGATGTTGAGGCTCTGGAGTGAGTGCAGAGAAGAGCGACTGGGCTGGTGAAGGAGCTGGAGAACAGGCCCTATGAGGAACGGCTGAGAGAGCTGAGGTTGTTTAGCCTGGAGCAGAGGAGGCTGAGGGGAGACCTCATTGCTCTCTAAAACTACCTGAAAGGAAGTTGTGGAGAGGAGGGAGCTGGCCTCTTCTCCCAAGTGACAGGGGACGGGACGAGGGGGAATGGCCTCAAGCTCTACCAGGGGATATTTGAATGATCCAGTGGGTCTCTTCCAAACTGGTATTTCTATGATTCTATGATTCTTATGTTAAGGTGCCTTTATTTCATGTAGCATAATCTGCTCAGTGCTTGGAGATGCTCACTAAATGGCCTCTGGTCTCTAACCACCCATCCTGTTGGATGCATGTGTGCATGGGAAGCACATCTCCTTTGTGATACAGAACAAAGTCAATGAGTTCCTGACCAGTGACCCATCGTACTTCTGCTCTCAAGTCATTGCTTTTGCTTAGAAGTGATACTTGCAAGCACTTAGCAGGCAGGTGCAGCTGAAGACGTAACGAGAGGATAAGACTGGGCAGTATTTTTTGTCCATGATGCAAACCTTGCACTTCCTTCCCCAATGGAACATTCCTACTGTAGATCAGGATATTGCATGTACAACTTTAAAGCAGATTTACTAAGGACTCCAGGCCTGTATCTGTTTATCACTGCATTTTTGCCACGTATCAGACATGGGTGGATCTAGAACTTCTTGTAATAACACTCTACAAGAGACAAATTGGCCACTAGCCATGCTAATGTGTGTTGGTCTGTGCCTGCATGAGTGGCAGGGGCAGCAATAAACCTGTCCTTTTCTTTCTGCTTAAATAAGTTAGACTTTTCTGGTTTTATATGATACTTTTAAATGGTGAAAGGCCTCAGGACTTTAAGATACATGTATGCAGGAATTAATGAATAATACATTCCATAGTATTGTATTTATAACTCAGCCAAAGTTTTGCACATATTTTTGCTTTCTTTTCAAACTTATTTTTATTCATATCATTTCTTAACTCCACTGCTCTGGGCTCAGTTGGAACAGGAGGTGTGCTCATCACCCTGGTATTGGTCACTATAGTTACCATTTGTTTTGAGGGATGCTGCTCTTATCTCTGCAGCTTTGGGAAGTGAAATTAGACATATCTTCACCTGAAAGAAATATTTTAAGGGAGATAATTGAGGCTATGTTATACTGGTTTTCAGTGGTGTGTTTTGAATTACAGCATTCTTCTCGGTGATTCATGCTGCAGACTATTACTTGAAAACAGAGTGTTAGTGATTAACATTCATTTCCAGTAGCAAAAGGCAGGAGTGAGATGAACTTGATGCAGAACAAAGCTCACACAGCACAAGGATGGGGTGCACAGCACAGTCTACTTACCTAGCCTAACAAAAATTGAATTTTCTTATCCAGATTAGCCCCACAGGCTACTTCAGGGAGCAGTTTATGTGACACAGGAGGATGGGCAGGCAGAACAATGTGGGCAGTTTGGGTTGAGAACAGAGCACGATGCTGTGGGTTGCCCAGACAAGCTGTCAAATGCAGGTCATCTTCTGATCTCTGTGCTGTCACAGGCACTGCTGTCTCTCTTGGCAAACATGGAAATACTCCCACTCCTGACGTTCAGGCTGCTCTTCTTGCAGGGCCTTGCACCTCTTACTCCAGAGTTTTGTGCTCTAGTGACACTTGGATTAAGCAAAGTTACCTTTGGTTATTTTTGTTTTGGGGAAAACCCTGTAATTTCCACTGCTCACACACTGTCACTGCTGTACAGACAGGTAGAGAGGCATTTGAGCAGTCGTGACCTGCCTCAGGCTGCAGGGTAGGCAAGAGAAAGCAGAGATTGTTGAGCTGAATTTCTTTTTCAATTTGCACTGCATTTTTGAGTGGCAAAAAAAGATATTAAAACAAAATTAATACTTCATCAGGAATGGCCAACTTCCTTGGTTTTGGGGATATGGTAACAATATTTTATCCTAGTAAGGAAAGTGGTTGATCACTTTGTTTGGTTAACTTGAGCTAAATGATATTCCTATGCAGAATTCCCTTGTCATTTGGAAATGCCAGTATAATTAATATCCTGAAGTCTTATCTGGTAACACGTAGCATAACTAGTTCATTCTGGATGCTTGCTTAGGGATAAAGGATTTTTTTTTATATCATACAAATACTGAAAGTTGTATGACACCACCACAATGAATGGCTCTGCACTGCCAGGCTCCCCTTTTGGTATTCCCCAAAGCATCTCATGAAGCACAGGTCTTCTTCACTCTAGCTGACAGCCCACCTCCACTGAGCAACTCCATTCTGTCAGTCCCCTGAGCAACAATTAGAGAGATTTCACTGTGCTATACAAGTCGAATTTTAAGTATGTATCACCAAAGCTTTATTTTCAGTTAGAAATTAAACTCAAAATGATGAGCTCTTTTCTTCCTAAATTCAAACAGTATGAAATCTTAGGTAAATATTTCTGGAAAGAGAAGAATGATGAAACCTCCAGGAACACTGACATGAAGATTAATGACTGAAAAAAATAAACTGTCTTACACCAGAGGAAACAGGGCACTGACTGCAGTTGTCTTCATTAACGTGTGGAGGGGAATGGAAGTAATTGAAATTTCTCTTATCTCACTTATATTCTTTTTCCATAAATAAAAAGACTTTTTGGAAAACATAAATATATTTAGCAACACAATCACTTTCTCCAAATTGTCTAGGGGTGTGTTATTATGAAATTCCAAAATTTGAATTCATATTTTGCCTCCCTTCACATTGCAGCCTCTCCCTCAGAAGTTTTGACTTGATGATAAATTGAAAATATATAAAACAGATAAACATAAAAATAAATGCAACTTTATTTTCATTAAGATATTTGTGGAAATCAGACTACAGTTCTCGGGTAGCTCTCGAGGTAGTGCTACATGAAGGTGAGGAGTGGAGGTAGTACCATTCCTAATAGTGCTTTTGAGAGCATAGACAGCTGGCCTGTTCATAGAAGAGCCTGGAGCTGGTGTGAGCAGCCAGAGGTATCTGGTCTTGGCATTGGTCTGGCGTAAGCCAGGGAAGGATATATTGAAATGTGCTCTGCAGGGCTGCCTCTTCCATGGGAACTGCTTATGTTCAGAATTGAGTGTAGCAGTGGAGATTATTTTGTCTATGAATATCTTTTTTTCTACTCTTTTTCTTCTTGACATAAAGAAACAAGCAGTACTTGTTTTCTTGCTGCTAAGCTATTGTCATTTATCTCCAAGAACTGGAAAATTACCAGAAATTTGTGTCCAAAACTGATTCTTATTTCCCCCAAGACCTAAGCAATTATAGGCTCACCATTTTTTGCCAGTTGTCCCAGAATTATTCCTGTGCACAGTTAAAAGACAGATATGAAATCCTTTAAAGTCATTTTAGGATAGCCATAGCTTGCAAAAAAACACTGCACTGTAGAAACTCCGTCTTCAGCACACAATGACTGGGAGGCCTGCTGCTGCTCCTACAGTTCTGTCAAATGCATTTGATCAGTCTTTATAACTGAATATTACTAGCTGGACTGTGTTTAATGAGGGTACTTAATGTTGTCCGATGGCTTTTCAATAATATTTTCTCCATTGTGCCTAGATCAGTGATAACAATAGCCACCTGGAAAGCATTTTGTTGGTAAGAGTGATTCTGTAACTCACCTGCAAGCCTGATGTTTTTTATTTTGAGAATTACCAGTCTGTGCTCTATACTACAGCACAGGATGAAGCTGCAGGAAAAATCTGAACTGCTCAGCTAAATTGCTAAATGAGAGCTACTTTGTTATTGTGGTTTTCACACCTTTGGGGTGTATTAGTGAACCAGAAAATTACACATACAGAAAAAAATAGGGGAATTCAGCTATGCAATTTGTTAGTGTCTAGTTTTGGTGTCGAACTGATGTTCACCATTTTAATCAGTGAATGGTATTGCTACAAACAACAATATTCTGAATATAACATTTGTTCTATAATTTTTGTAAATGTTTTGGTAGGTGTCATCATGCCTGCTTCTATCCCCTCTCCACAGGCCAAGTGCAAGCTTGTAGGATGTCAGGCTTAGTGGCTTCACTTCTGCTGCTGATTCTGCTCTTGCTGGATTCTCCTTCCTCTTCTCACTGTCTTACCCCTTTGGTTTTCCACTTTACTAGTCCTTTCCCACCAGAATTCTACACCTCCACCCACCCCAAATCAAATGTGAAATTAAGAAAATAATAAAACTCTTCTTATGCCACTGAGATGATGTTTGCTGGGACTGCTGTGTGTCTCAGTCCCTTAGTGTGCTTGCTTTATGCAATGGCTTTTGTATCATCTGTTTTTCTGCAAGATTTTCACAGCTTACACCAGTTTTACTATGTTTCACAGCAATTTTTCCAGAATAAGGCCTTAGACTTGTTGTGTCTCTGGGCAGGACTGTAATGAATATAATAAACAAAGTAATGTATCCACTTTTTTCCACTTAACTGAGCTTTCCTTTTCACTTTCACTTCTCCACTTGTAATGTATGAAGGTACTCTGAGTGAAGAATGTGTTATTACACTTAAATTCTTAGTTAAAAAAAGACAGATGGGTTATTCTAAATGTACACAATAAATGATGTTCATAGGAGACTTCTTTTGGTCTGTTCAAATCAGTAGTAATACAGCACTTAAGTCAGGGCTGCAAATTAACTCTCCTTACCTTCTTGTCATAAGTGATTGGAAGGATAATTGTGTTCACCAGATCTCCTGGTTTTAAATTTCTTACAGTTTTTATAGAAAAACATATTCTTTTTCTTCCTTAGTATGGGAAACATTAGATATATAATCTTTTTGTGGTATAAATATGAAGGTTGTATCTTAGAAAATAAGACATATATACTACAGCTCTGTATTCTTCGCCTAAGGTTTAAGTACATGCCATAAGAAAGCAGCAGTCTTTGAAATATATTATCAGTTCGCCTGAAAATATCCCAGAGCACTTTCGTTTTTGATTTGTATCTCTACTTTCTCTGTCAGCTGTGTTGGCCGCAGTTATTTACACAACTTTAGGGAGAAACAGATGTCAGCAATAAAGGCAATAATAGGTCTGATTCAGTTTTCAGCTATTAACCAGGATCTGCAAACAGATATCTTGATGATAGTCTGCATTTGCCCTGATAAACGTGAAAACATTTCACCTGGAAAGTCTTAAAGACAATACAGTTATTTCCAGAGGGATTAACAGTAACTGGACTATAATCGTGTTCAAAAACCGCCTTGTTTTTCCCTTGGCAAAGATTCACCTTCTGAACAAGTGGTATTGCCTAAGGACTGCACATGGCCAGGAATCCTCCCTTGGAAATGGTATCAGTGTGACTTCCAACATTTTTCCTTCTTTTTTTTTTCTTTTTCTTTTTTTTTTTTTTTAAATGAAGGATTGAATTGTAGTGAGAAAAATTGGTCATACTTACTCTGAAAAAATGATTCTCATACTGGGTACATACCAGTGCTGCCTTGCATGGGTGAAACCTCACAGGACATGGTGATCTGTACATGGAAATTTATTATAGGAAGTAAATTCAATTTTACTGGTGTGTTTATTCTCCTCTTGGGGCTCAAGGGCTGTGTGAATGAGGTCTCTGTGAGACAGCCACAGCAGCCACAAGGCACTCACTACTTCAGCTGAGCAGTAAGCTTGGGCAAGTGGGAGGTGGCTCGCTGGCTGCTGCTTGTTCTGGGTTTGAGGCTGCAGAGCCAAGGGGAGCATCAGCTTGACAGCTGCCTGGGAAGGAGCTGAGGGTAAAGCCCAGGGCAGGCAGGAAGGGTAAGTCAGACTTTTCACTACTTGCCATTGATTTTGATATGAGAGGTGCTGCCGCAGTTTCCTGCAAGGCAGTAATCACCCACACTCCCTACATGAAGCAAGGTAATCAACTGACAAAATGATATCATCTGAGAAACCATTAGCTTCCTAATGACTCTTGGAGGTCTCATTAACATCAGTCACTTACCGATTGTACACATCACTGGAAACTTGAACAAAATGTTGTGGGGCTTTTCCATGGCTGAGAAGTTGGGACATTTTTTTTTCTGTGTTCTACAAACAAAATTAAAATTAAAGAATAATGAGTTTTTCTCAAGAGGCTTTAAGAGCTCAGTTTGCAATCTCTCCCTTTATTATTATCATGGTAATCCCAACACCATCATTGCCTTTTCTGTCTCAATACCTCCTTTCCAAAAAAACCCCCAGAAACTCGACTTTTTAAAAGTATGAGTTTTATTACCTGTACTTCTCTTGTCCAAGGAACTTGACAGCTCCCTGGGGTTTTTGTTCATGCTTCCTAAGCAGACCGTCTCCTGTTAATTAGTTTTGCTGCCTCACCATCGCTAGCCAGTTTTGCTCTCTGATATAGACTCTCTTCATGGATGGCAAATAACGTGGGAAACTAATAAGAGAGAGCTCATCCTCTGAAATAGGCACTATATCAACTCTGGCAAGAGGAGAGGAAAAGGTTAACATGATACAGATTTCATAAGTTTGCTGTTTTCCTCAGAATTTAGGCAGGCTCAACTCACCTGTGGAGTAGATCCTAGCTCATTGATAACTAAGTTATGACAAACTTCTTTGCAAAGATTATTTCTACCTCTCTAGTTCTCTTGACTGCACTTTTTAAGTGTTTAAAACCTCAGTTCCCAGTGTGGCACAGAAGGGTCCCTTGTATTGCAGACTGGGACAGCTTTCCCCAGCCAAATGCTGGAGCAGAATAGTCCCAGTAGGGTTGAGGGGGACTTTCAAAGGAGGCTACTTGAAGGTCTGGTGGGTAGATAAGCAAATGTTTGTTTTCCTGAGTACCTGGAAAGACCAGTTGGTTTAATGCCCCATTGCATTAACTACTGATGCATCAAAAATCAACTTAACAGATATATTTGTAATAGTCATAAAAACAATACAGACATGTTCCTTAATTTTCACAATCATGTTATTTGTTTGTTTTATAATGGAGGGGAAAATATTAGTGAGCCTTGAAAATACATTGTAATTTACTAGAAATGCAGCCAGTTGCTTTTCACATTTTATACTGTGCAGCCCTAAATGATGACGTTCAGTTTAGTTCTTCAGCTGTTAGATGAAATTTCATTTTCCTCTGTCTTATCTGTGCTATCTGGCCCCAAGCAATTCTGTGGTTTGGTTTTGATAGTGTCCATCAAACTAAATTCATGGTCTCAGGTAGCAAATGAAGGTTGATTGCTGCCAAAGACATTGTACATCTACAGGTAGTGAGGAGGCTGTCAATGCATGTTAATAATAGGGAGCTGGTTGTTAGAGAGTAGGGATTTAATAATGCCTTGAAACTATCTGCTAGTAATAATGCTGGAAGTAAACAACCACCTGAACTGCCTCTCCAGCTGAAAGCTGTTTGGCATGGATTACTCTAACTTGGTTATTGAGACTATAGAGATTGAAGTATCTTGCATTTTGTGACATATACAAGCTGTCTGTGTATCTTACCTGGTAGGGACAGTGAACTATAATTCCTTCAATGAATGCAATACTGAAAATTGGTGTGTATCTGCTCTCCTGAACAAATATAGAGTATGTGACACAAACACCACCAAAGTGCCTCATCCATAGGCTGGCTGGTGGGCCAGGATACTGTGCCATTTCCATGCTACTGTAAGACTGAACAACTTCTGTTTCTCCTATTCACTCAAAAAAACACTGTATTTTGTTGTAAAGTTATTTGAACAGTGCCACTACAACCCATGCCTAGTGGTATCTCTTTACCTACAAGCATTCATTCCAGCAAGCTTATCCAAGCAGCAAAGACATACAGACCATATGTTTTGTTAACACAGTCTGAAAGCTTTATATTAAAGTGGTCTTTTTTATCATAATAACAAAATATAGTCACTGACTATTTTTATCTTCACACATAGGGTCAATTTAAATAAAAATGCAATGATTTCAGACAGGTAGCTTCCCTGGAAATGTAATTCGATATTCAGACATTCACATTCTGTCATCCTTCATTGTTGAGTCACAACAGAAATCCATGGTCCTCACACCTAAACTACAAGATTTATGCTAGATTTGGGATTCCAGGTAGCTGGGGAAGCACAGGTGTCACTGTTATTAGGACAAACCTACTGGCTATGCCCCCATCAAAATAACTCTAAATGACTTTTGAGGATGTGTCTTGACCAAAATGATGGGGGAAATCATGCACCGGAGAGGGAATTAGAGGGATTCTGGCTGTAAGTTTTGTTGCTTAGCTGGAATAAGGATTTCTTTCTATTATTTCATTTTATTTTCAAGGTTCTGTGAGCATAACATGAAAAAGAAATAAAGTCTTTCCGTGATAGATGGCACCTGAACTATTTGCCTAATCAGTGTACTACTTCAGCTATCTTTGTCACTGAAAATACGCTATGTCTAAGCATGGATAGCAAGTGATTGGATATTTATTGCTACTTTATCATGCAACTTCATTTACCAGCCTGAAAAATATCCATGCAGAAAGTGTTGTCATATAAAGGCAACTCTTGGTTCCGAGCTCCTTTCCACTTTAAGCAAGTCTGGAGCCTTGATCAATAGCAGATTTTCATTCCTGGTAAGTTTAGTGAAATTACAGGCTAAGCTTCTTATACCAAAACCCAGCCTCTGTAGTAAAAAGTAGAAATTCTACAGTAATTTCTACTACTGGAAGTTGAGGAAGAACTTTACTTTAAAGTGTATTAGTTTAGTAGCCCACTAACAGTTTCTGAAGTACTTTATCTGAAATCTACTACTTTTTCTTCAAACAAAGGACTTGTTTTAGTTTTCCTTTTTTGTTACAGTTTGTGAAATTCTGTTTGTCCAGTTTTCATTGATCCAAAGCACAAAACTCCTCTTTCTATTTCTTTTAAGAAGTTTTTTTCTTCTTTTAAAAAATCTTCAAGGGCTATGCATGCACTCCAGTAACTCAGAAATAGATTCTGTTAGAATGCCTGTCTTGCCATGAGTTTGCTCCTCAGTAGAGGAAAAGTGGCTTTGACTCACTTGAAAAAAGATTGTCTCAGATGTTGCTAAGTTGGTTTTTGAGAACCTCACATGGTGCATGTGCAACTATCCATAAAATTAGCAATACGCTCTTGCAGAGTCTGTGATGTGTATGAACACCAGGTCAGACTGGTGTGAGATAAAATGTTCTTGGGGGGTTTCTCTGATGTACATGTAATCGATACTGAAACATAACTGCCACTTTTGGCCAAATATTCTATGGTTTGGTTATTTTCCTGTGGATGCACATAACTCATAGTGAATCCTAGTTTCTTAACTTCTTCCCTTAGTACCCCTTATAACCCACTGTGGAAGACACAATAACAGACAAGGAAGCTTTTCTCTGCCCTTCTACAGCCACTTGTTTTTATGCTATATGGCTGTTGCTTTCTCATCTTAAACAGTTGAAGTAACAGGACAAAAAGAAATTCATTCCATTGTGGAGTTTGTGGTAAGTAGCACATTTGAAATAAACTTAGTGAAAATTAGAGAAAGAAGGAAAGTAAAGAAACATTAGTAGCTGGATTTTGAACCTCAAATCCAATTTAATGTATTTCAAGAGTCTTGCTGAAGGCTTTGGCTTTATTTTGCATTATGGGAGAAGATATTTTGTCTCATTCTTGCATGTATTACAGTGTCACTTTACCTTTTAAAACGTTTTAGAGGTATTCAGATTTTTTTGTAAGTTGAACATTGTACAACCAAGGAACAATAGCAGCGTGCATTATATTTCATAGTTTCATTTTCCCTGGGAATTTAAGCTAATGCAAGGTCTAATACTTGTTTGTTTACATACTGTGCGTGCTACGGCCTTGGCTTTCAACAAGCAGTTTTGAGGGCTTCCTTTCAGCAGCAATTCTGAGGGCTGAGAGCATCCATCAGTCAGGCATACAAAGACTCTTACTTGTTCTGATTGTTTCCGAGTGCACCAGCCTTGGCAATGTAAGAGTCCGCAATTTGCCCTTCAAACAGAACCTTTTTATATAACAATCAGAAAGATACATTTATCTGGAAGCAAATCACAAGTTTTATTTAGTATGTATGCAGTGGGGAGCTGAGAAGAGGCAGCTTGTTCATGCTGTCAGAGACTCAGAACATAAACTGTGTGAAGCACACTGGGAGAGTTTCACACAAGCCTGTGGTAGACATTTAGGTTCTGTGGCTGGACCAATGCACAATTCCAATTCCATTTCATATGAACTCATGATATAACAAATGCAGTATGTTCACCTTGTAGCTTCCATGTGCTACAGTCCATCTATGTTAACTTGAAGAAAGCTAATAATGCAGCACAAGGAATAAAGATGCACCCCATGTCCCATATACACCCAGAGAATCCTCTAAAGAAAGCAGCTCACCTGGTACTGGTGTATTTACTAGTGAAGACTGGTTCAACATACTTCTGTTGGGTTCCTCATCCAGAACTTTCGTCTCCATCCCTAGAGACAAAACTTGAGGAGTTCAATCTGTAAGACTAGCCATAATGACCAGAATGCTGAAGTGTCTGTCCCAAACTTGGACAGTACCTGATGCTTCTGCTAGGAACCACATCAGTGCAAGTGCCCAGCCCAGGCAGATAGTTTTGCTTAACTCTGGTATGTTTACATCCTGCTCAAGTGCTGCCAGCTGCTCAGCAACACTTCAAAGTGAAACTTTACAATGGAAGAGGTTATTAATTTATTGCCCAGTACTGAGGCTGGTTGACATCCCTCCAGCATAAATGTGATAGAACTATGGATTGTGCTCTTCTATTATTACAGAGTTCCTGCAGATTTGACATTTCTAATTAAGTCCTTATGGTACAATATAGCAAAACAGAGAACTATTTCAGAAGATATGCCAGGGTTCTTTGGTGATAATGCCTTCTTTTGACTTCATGATCTTGAGAAAGATTTGAGAGCATCTGGAGATTAATAATGAATAATATCTGTCCAGTCTTGCCTTTTTTATGGTGAAGTTTCCAGGTGCAAATACATTCTGTCCAGCAGGCTCAACAGAGCATATATCTAGCACTGGTCTTTAGATAGATTACAATTAAATTTTATACAAAAATGTTTTCTTTGATGCTTTTTATGTGTAGTCAGCCAAAAAAAAGTAGATATAGAATTGTATTTTATTTCCCAGAATGCGAAGGGAAATAACAAGAATGAAGGAATTAATAAGGAGAAGGCATAAGACTTATTTTAATATAGAACTAGATTTCTGCAGCAAAGAAGTGGTCCCAAATGCCTACTAATATGAAGCTAAACTTTATTACGTTTTTCAATTATTATTTATATAGCCATATTTGCAAAAGTCTGTCCTTATGACATGAGATAAAGAGGTATTAGCAAAGCATCAGGATGCTTAGGAAATGTAAAGTTTCTACAATTGGCAAATAAGAAGGCAAGAAAAGACAATCAGTGCAGACCATGAAATGTTTATTATTAATCTTACAGAAAAGGTACATGAACTTGTATCTTGAAATAAAAACATAACCCGGATTTATTTCCAACTGGGAGAACCTATGCTTTTCTTCTTTCTTACCTTCACATTAATTTCCTTTTTTAATAAATTAGAATAAAGATTATAATGGGGTAGTGTTGGTCCAATTAAGATCACTTTGTTGGCATTTGCTTCTGACCTGATTGCCTGAAAAACCTCAGGTTTTGAAGAAAAATATTGTTTAGTTGCTTTATAAATTAAGTAATGTGGGAAATTAGGTCAGAAGGGTACCATAACATTTGTATGAGACAAAATCAGGTTACAGGTAGGAACAGTGAAATGTAACTCACTGGACTTGAAAACCTAGGTATGATTTTTTGGAGGTGAAAGAAAGATATGTCTAGTTGTTACAAGTCTTTACATGTATGGGAAATAAGGCCAATCATTTTGTGAACTTGAACTTCTGGAAGCACCTCCCTGCTTTATTAGAATTAGATACACCAAACATATTTGCAACATCAAGGCTCAAGTAAAATCACAGAATCACAGAATCACAGAATCACTGGGTTGGAAGAGACCCATCTGATCATCGAGTCCAACCATTCCCATCAAACACTAAACCATGTACCTCAGGACCTCATCTACTCATGTCTTAAACACCTCCAGGGAAGGTGACTCAACCACCTCCCTGGGCAACATATTCCAATGCCTAATGACCCTTTCCGTAAAAAACTTTCTCCTAATGTCTAGCCTAAATCTCCCCTGG
>WAAB01015243.1:0-23122 GCA_013389865.1 Piaya cayana | reverse complement strand
TAAGGGTGCACTTGATGCCTTCATCCAGGTCATTGATGAAGACATTGAACAGGGCTGGATGCAGCACTGAGCCGTGGCGAACCCCACTTGTGACTGGCCTCCAGCTGGATTTAACACCATTTACCACCACTCTCTGGGCCCGCCCATCCAACCAGTTTTCCACCCAGGAGAGTGTGTGCCTGTCCAGGCCAGAGGCTAACAGTTTCTGTAAAATACCAGTAACACTGCTGCCAAGCCAACCTACTTTCACTTCTTGATTCTAAAACAGGGATAGATGTCAGGAAGTTGCCACAACTTGAATAAATAGTTTGTCTAATACTAGTCCTACAAATGTATTAATTAACTTTACTGTAGAATTCTGCAGATAGAGGTGAGGTATGTATCAATGAAACTTGTAAAATATTATTCATGTTACCATTTGAGATGATGCTATAGATCCGGAATGTATAAAACTGTGGATATTGAAAAGGAACAGAATAATCAAATATTTTCAAACCTTTGACAGCTACATTAGCATCGATCATTTGGGAAGCTTTACTTGGAGAGGAATGATATTATTGACAAATAATATATTCTAGGCAGATATACGGGAGGAATACTTAATTGCACAGAAAAAGTATAACGGTTTAAGACTTTATTTGAATGGCTGACTTAGTAATAAAGGGGTAAGTAATTACAGAACTATTTTAAAAGAGTTCCTCTAAAATATAAAGTGAGGTACATTTTCCTGGGGAATTTTTATCATGGGGCCAGAAAAACAAGAAGAGAGGCTATAAACTTCCTATGGCAAGAGTAATGTTGTTCTTTGTATGCAAGGGGGTCTTGTGTCTATTCTAAGACCAAAATTAGGAGGCACATTAACTTGCATTCTTTTGTCTTAATGGAGTCAGAAACAAGATAATAGTCTATTATGAGCATCATATAAAAGGTGTTAATAATAAATCTAAGAGGCCAGATTTTACTTTTGTTAAAGGTGGCCTGGAAGTTATTGTAAAACTCAGTATGAAAAAAGAAATGCCATTCTCTCTGAAACACAGACCTGGAGAAAGAAGTGGGAGCCTGATTCATTTGACACAGGGTGCGGCAGTGACACAAATACTCCTCGTGTCACTCTGCTGGGGTTTCTTACCAGAGCTGGACAGATGTGACATAAATGGAACTAGATAAAACAGACATTGTCAGAGATCCGGCTAAGGGAATTCCAAAAAGGGCTTGAGGCTATTCCATTGACATTTAAAATATACTCTTAGATCTGGAAAAGATGAAGTGATAGGATTTATTTGTATTTTCTGATTTGTACTGAAAATATAGTTGTTTCTTTAGTTTTTTCTTGCTATTTTATGATTTTCTCTTGTTTCTACTATTTAGGTTGTCTCTGCATTTTTTTTTTAAATCTGTGAATCTTGAAGTGATTCTGTCAATGCATGTTATCTGAACTTATGAACCATCTAACTAACAGCAGCTTTCCACTTCGAGGAATATCTACATTTTCCTTTTTAAAATAGTTTCTCAATTCTGTTCTTTCACAGCATCTCTCTTAATCCAATCCTTTCTGTGCAGCAGAAGCTGCTGTGCTTAGAGCAACGTTTTGTCATGTTGCTGATGCTCCAGGGTGAGATAGTTTATGCTTTGCATGCAGAAGATGGCGTGTGGCTCTCAGCTCCTAAACTTGTCTCCGCTGCTTTGTGGTGCTCTAGGTCTTTGAGCAGTAACGTAATACATGCTCTTCCTTTGCTGCTCCCAGCCTGGGGCCCAGGAGCCTCTGCCCAGCACAGAGACAAGAGGGCGATGGACAGATTTTTGTCTTTTTTGAGAGATGGCAGCTCACCCTCCTGCTGCCATTCTCTGATCATAGTTGACTTCTGCTTTGGAAAATAAAATGCAGTCCAGATCACTTCACATGAAATCTTAAGAAACCCTGTAAGAATACATAGGTAGGGTTATAGAGTTGAGGTATGAAGTCTGAATAAAGTGGCAGATCTGAACCACCCACTTAGCCTGGGACAGCAGTGCCCTGACCACTGAGACCACACCAAAGTACAGCCCATATATATGGCATTGGTCCTGGTGCTGTAAACTGCACCATGGTGGTATCCATGTCATCACATCCATTACAAATGAGTCATCGCAGTAATCTCATCTGTGCACAAAGGAGTCATTCCTCCACACAAGCCAGATACGTGGAGGTGGGGGCTCAAAGGGTTGCTGGAGTCTTGCTCTCTAGTCCCTAATTGGTGTTGTGAATGCAACGCATTAATGTAGTCAACAGGGGAAAAACAAATACTGCAGCAATGATTTCCATTCTGTATAGAGGAGGTTTCCATAAGGTTCCTTTTGCTTAGCAACCCGCAGGATGCTCATTTATAAAGAATGAATATAGAATCTGATGTTAACTGCAGATAAAGCCTCTTCAGAAGCTATTAGCTACAAAACCAAAGAAGCTTCCTTAGCAGCCTCACACAGCACCAGCATCCATCTTTTTACATGAATATCCAAATCCTCATTTTCCCTCTTGATATTGCATAAATAAGCTCCTGAGAGAGGAATTTTTTGTCTCCCTGCAAACATCTATGTCTGTATTTAGCAACTTCCTTAGAGGAGGAGAGACCTAGGGTTGTTTTACCTACTGATCAGCAAATAAAGCCAGCCCTTTTGATGGTACTGTATCCATTACTCTTTACACTTACAAGAGATTTGTTTTTATGAAGTTCTGCAGCACTAGCTCTCATATTAAAGAGCTTGAGTGACCAGTCCGTGAGGAAAAACATACGGGAGCATTGCAAGAAACTCATCCCCCATCCTTAGGTAAAACCTCCAAACAATTAAAAAAACCCTAAATTCAACAAAATTCCAAGAAGAACCTGGTGGGGATGTGAGCAGAGTGGGATTTGCCTGTTTAGGCTGTGCACCCAGACAGACACAGAAGGGCAGAGAGTGATGGATCAGTGGGAGAACCAGTCAACCAGCAGGGTCTGTAGAAACATGATTGATGACAAAGACAACTCCCTGTGAGGAAAAAAAAGTCACCAATAACTGACAAGTAACAAAACCTCCAGTTTTGAATGGAGATTATTTTTTCCTCAGGCCAATCTCTTACAGATGGAAAACTTTTCTGTTACTGAGATCCAAAAGTGTATTTGACAGGACATAGAACAAGATTTACATTGATATTACTGCACAGTAACATGAAGGATAATAAAGCTAGAGATGAGAAACCTGTGAAATTGAGTCTCTGGCTGTGTGTTGATTGATCTATAGATTTCCAATTCTCTCCTGGAGGTTTATCTGGTAGCAGGGGCTTGTTTATTCTTTCAATCGAGTGTGTGAGAAAGATGACCAGGAGATTGTGACAATGGCATGGATATATAGTAGAGACCATATTTCTCAGCTTGACTTCAGGGAAGTAGTTTTGACTGGCATCTGACTGCAATTTACTTGGAATAGCATGCCCAGCTCTCTTAGGCTTGTTTGAAAATTCCAGACTGAAATGAGCTCTCTGTCTCAGCTTACTATGTGTGACTAAGCTCCTTTTCTCCTCCCTTTTTTCTGGCCAAAGGGGAGATAACTCATTTGGAAAGGGTCTATATCTGTGTTTAGGAATTGCTTAGCAAAGTGGGATGCTCTCTTCAGTTATGTTTCCTGACTAAATTGCCTTGAATCTGTAATGATACCAACAGCATGAGTTCTTACCAACCAGTGTGATTGTAGGTATATTAGGCAGGACTTTTTCCCTGGAAGGCTTTGTGAGGAAATAGAGGGGGGCTCTCCTAAGCAACAGTGGAGAGCAGAAGGCTATTTCTACACCTGTACTACAAGGGTAAGGACGGAGCTGCTCACACTAGCACAACTACTCCACTTTCACAGAAAAGATGCAATTAATTCATTTTAATGGAAATGAAATTCTATGGCAGTTGGTGATCCAAAATGCTGACCAAAAAAAGGACCATAGTGAACTGTGCAATCCTCTTAATTTAGTTAGTTTACATAATTACATTTCTACCTCCTATTCAGCTCAATAATTGCATGCATGCCCTATCTTGAAAACCCATCTTTGCACATTAATGGAAAGGTTTAAATTATGCTGACCCACTATGCAAATAATAGTCATCAATAACACTACTTCATCTGTGTTTTTTTAAAACACTATCACTGTTGTTGTATTATTGTCCCTACAATTGGGATCTACAGTTGTAATTGGCTCTCCTAGGTGTTGCAGAGATGGGGAGGATTGTTTACATTCTGACTGCTCGGAAGAGTTACCATTCTGTTTTCTTCCCTTTTCCTTTTGCTTCATCAGTGTTTGATAAATCAATGAACAATCCTCTGTTGTGCTGTAAATGATTCCTTGATAGTCACTTAAGTTTACAAAGTAGTAGCTTGAGGCCAAACAACTGCTGAGAGCAACTCTTCCCGTGCCACATGGTGACAGGTGGAGTCAAAGGAAGGTTGCTGGTCTGTAACAGCTGAATAACTGGCTTTGTAAAACTAACAATGCTTCTGACTACCTGGGATCTGTCTTCTGGCATCAGATCTATGACCAACATCACTGCACAAGCACAGGAAATAGTTCTGTCTTTGAGAAGGGCAAGGTCACAAAATCATCCCTCCTGTTCAAGAAAAAATATTTTACTCTTGACTTTGGACATGTAGGCTTTTTTCCAGACTGTTTCAGGACCAGTGATTAAAATATGGAATCTAAAAGGCACTTAAGAACCTGCAGACCTCATGTGCTCTGCAGGAAATGTTTATAAATGCATGTTGTCTCGAACCACTCTGCATATATTACCAGTCTTGTTGCTTATAAAATACACCACTGCCCATTCTGTTCAAGCAACAGACTCCCAGGAATGGGAAACCCACAGGGTGGGATCACACAGGCTGCAGTAGCTTTGTCTATTTTATTTTTAATTTACAAATGAAAGAGATTTTATTATTTTTATTGTTCCAAGCCTTTGAAAAACTAGACATATAATAATTTAGTAAAGAACCTCCTAGCTGTTGAGCTTAAATCCCAGAAGGGTTTTCCTTGGTGTTGTTTTCCTTTGTTATCCCTGCTCATACTGCAATGTTATTGGAGTTAGTGCGCTAAAAGAAACCAGGAAAATATCCTCCTAATCTTAAATCAGTGTGCCATAATACCTTTCCAGTCCCCTTCATATTACTGATATCTCTGTCACTGTTGTTGAAGTTCTGCTTTGCTGGCCTGGTCTGGTTGTGGTTTAGATGACATTTCATAGAATCATAGAATGATTGGTTGGATGGGACCTTAAAGATCATCTAATTCCAACCCTTCAGTGATGGGCAGGGACACCACTTCAAGTCCCTGCCCTTTGGTTTCTTCACTCAGAGCTGAGCTGAGGTTTTCAGTACACGTGGAGATCCATACAAAAGATACTGCTAGAAATTCTGTCAGCTTTCTTCTCAGACAGATCTGTAGTTGCCTGAGCAGACTGGACAACAATTTATGTTCACAACCACTGCCCATGAAAGTAGATGTATCAGTAGCACACAGAAATCTCATCAACTTAAAACGTGGCTTTGTGGGATACTGTGGAATACTCTGGGAAATTACTTGTTGCAAGGGCAAAGCTGTTGAGGTTTAAGGTTGAAGTCCTCTGACAACTTTCTTTAGTAAAGTTTTCCTTTATTGGAACAAATCCACTGGTCCCCACAGGGTGGTAATGATGCTCAGGACCTCAGCTGTAAACTTCCATCACCAGAAAACTCAGGTTATTTTTTTAACCATGAACCTGGGACATAAAATCTAATCATAAGTGGAGATTTCCAGTTTGGAAAGAAAAAAAAAGTTAGGCATGCTCAGGAACAGTCCAAGGTAGCTGCAGACAATGGCAAATTGCTTTTCTGGAAGAGGAAACAATATTATTTCAAGGCATGAGGAGCAGGCATGTTTCCTGATTTGAAAAATAATTGCTTCAAGACATGGACAGGAAAACCAACAGGTTTTTTCCTAACATTTCAATGGATAGAGAAGAACATGAGTGAGCTTTCTTCTATTGCTATGTGAATGACCAGGCAGTGTGCTTGAGATGGTCACTTCTATATGAAGGATAATTCTTCAGCTTTGAATCAAAAAGTAAGTTGGCCAAAACACAGGAAAGCTAGAACATCTTAGGGGTTCACCTTACCACTGCAAATGGCTTGAATCAGGCTCAGCAAAGCTTTTGTGAACACTGTGAAGACCAGCAGCCGCAGATGTGTCAGATAATCAGAAATATAGAAAAGAGATGATTTCAGGGGAAAAGAGGAAAATACGTATTATCCTCACTAGTAAGTAAGTGCAGCCCCAATGATATGAAGAGACTTGTGCAGATGTATTTCATAGATGGATTTGGCCTTGCAGTATGCATACTTGAGTACTACAAGAAGCACCAGGTCTCTCTCCATGGCTTATATAATTTTTGCAAGTTTTATATTTCTTTCAGGCTGATGATATGAGCATGTTATGTCCTTTTACTGCAGAAGTTGTTGATCTTTGCAGAAAAAAAAAACCCCAACAAACCCAGGCTGATATTGAAACTGTGGTGCTGTCATTTTATAGTGACAGGAAAGTTGCGCCAACATGCAGGTTTACTCTTATGTGACACGTAATTGCTCAGAAACTATTTTTAAAACTAAGCTGAAAGAAATCACAAGGAGGACACAGAGAAACCATTGTTTGACAAACCTGCCTGGGTTCATGCAAGGAATGTTGAGGGATGTGGGAACTATGCTCCAGCTGCTGAGGGGAGCAGATCATTGCCTGCCCAGCCTGCCCAGCTGGCATCAGTGACTAAACCATGCTGCCCGCAACGTCTGCAGGAGGTTAAAGGCTCCCACCCCCAGAGAAATTCAGGCTGAAGAAGACCTTTTTGGATGCTCTGTAGACCCACCTCATTGCTTCTCAGTGCAATTTGCTGACACTGTAGGCATCTATAAATTTCCATAATGCCAGACATTACCTCTACTTAAAAGCCTTCCATCACTAATATTCTTAGACCATGACTACAGCAACGTTATCCTCACTACATCATTTGTGTTTGCAGTGGTCTGTGCCAACAGTTGTTTATGCTACTGGCAGTCTAAACCAGGGGGTTTAGACTAATGGCCTTTTAAAATCCAGGAACAGAAATGTCCCCATGTCTGTCTTTATTCTGGGCTTTCTAGGCACTCTGTATAGTGATCCTGCCCAGTGCTGCACTGCACTCACTGTAGCCTCCAGAAGTGATGAGAGCAAGCCAGGGAGAGGAGCCCTTCTCATATACTGGCTCCCTTGTGCTGGTGTCGCCACTCCACCAGCTGTCTGTGGGACACAAGACCACGGGTTCTGCCACTGATCCTACATGTGTGCAGCTGGTCAATGCATGCATTATATTATCCCTCCACAGGAGTACCCTGGACCCAGATTTCTTTGTTTATCCTCTACAGTGTCCAGTTCTCTGAGAAGCAAAAATATTTTTTCTATTGTGCTTAGAGGAAGCACTTTTCAGCTTTGCATCTGAATCAGGCATCTGTTGTGTTGTACTCCCCATTTCCTACTCAAAGAGGTGATGTGCTGCTCCACATATACACGTTTCAAAGGCAGTTACTCTGTTTCTTACACTCTGGATGTTGCAGCTGAGATGGAAGAGTGAGATCCAGCAGTTTTTGGTTCTGTGGGAACTGAGAATGCCTAAGTAAGATGATTTCTTTGTACTCTAATCTATGAGTATTTGACATGACAGTTAAATGTCCTTCCTGCAGCCTCTTCAGCATTCACCAGGATGGAATATGCTCCCTCACCAAGTGACCACTCCAGCTGTATGTTCAGGCATGTGTTGATTCTGGATGAGGGTGAAGAGCTTCAACTCCAAGAGTCACCCAATGCATTAACAAAGAGCTCCCCATGCCAAAGCTCATTTTGCTGAGGCAAAGGGTTGTGAATAACTGCTGATATGATACTTAAAGAGGGAAGATAGTTTTGTTTGGCTTCAAGTCCAGTCTGTTATGCTGAAGGCCTCTTAAACAATCTTGTGTTGCTTTAGGAACTGTGCAAAGTATGCAGAGCACACTGCTGCTGGCTTGCCATTTACACAGTGATCCATTCCTCTCCACCCAGAGAAGCAAAATGCAGCTTAGGTTGAGAGCTGCAGTCCTTGAACTGCAAAATGACACCAATGACAGGAGCTTTATCAGAGATCTGCTCTTGTAGGAGAAACATATTTCAAAGTGTACATTGGTAACCATGCTGATTTCATGGATGTTTAAAATACAGTGTGTTGTATTTCATAATGGTGAGTTACATTAGTATATGATTGCCCTTTATGAGAAGTAAAGATGCCATTGGAAGAGTTGTCTTTTAATCAACAGGTCTCTTATTTTAAGTCAGCCATGCAAATTATCATCTTGGAGTTCATCTGGCAGTAAACAAGCTGAACAAACATTTTTACACAAGGCACAAAAGCTCTGTGATGTAACTAAAAAACTGCATTATTTTTGTCCCTGAAGATTAAGTGTTGTTTAACATTTCAGGTTATTGAGATTTATACAATATAATTTATTGAGTTTCACAGTACAATTTATGTATTTATTAACACTGTAAATTTGCAAATACATGTATTGGAAAGTATTGTAGAATATTACAGAAATTGAATGATTTGATTTGAAGAGCAAGTAACTAATCTTCATAGAACTGTGTATCTATAATTATGTACTTATGGTTTTGGAAAGTGATGAGTAAACCTGGGGAAGAATGTTCAGTTAATATAAATTATACTGTTTTATCACAGACATTAGGACAGCCCCCAAAACTCTAACTGGTAGGTGCTAACTTACTGTAGTATGCAGTGTCCTACATAAAAACAAGAGTCTCATCCAAAATAGCTTGCTGTCTACATATCCAATAGTCAAAGAAAGTTGTATGAAAATGTACTATCTTATCCACTTTGTAATACACTGCTGTGATGGGTGGTTACAGACCAGAGGCCATTTAATGGGCACCTCAAGCACCCTGCAGCTTATGCTAAGTGAAATAAAGGTGCCTTAGCACAGCTTTACAGATACAGCTTTGCACATATGCCAGGAGTACACAGGTTTAAGGTTTCTCTTTGTAACATTAGGGAGTTATTCTGCCCTAATACTGCCCCAGTTTATCGCGGGTAACTTTCCTGGGTAGTCCTTGAGTTGCTACTTTGTAATCTAACAATTGGTAACTCAGAATGCTCACATAGCTGTTTCGCATGGGAAAGTACAACAGTGTATGTAACTAATGATTGCTTGTTGCTAAAGGAGAGTTGTCAAATCAGCTTGCTAAACAATAGCCTGTATTAACCGAGTTAGGTATAAAAATCTGTCTTGGACTCTAAATAAACGGCTCACTTGGATCAAATTGGTTCATTGTGTGATGACCCATTTCCCCCATCATTGCTGAGGTAGAGAACTGAAGTAATTTAACAGAGGTAGTAAAAAAATCTGTGGACGAAGTTGCAGCTAAGTTGAAGAAGTCTTCTCAGGAGCATTCTACTGGAATGGCCTCGTACTGGAAAATTTGGTTTTCTATGTATGCTTTTTTCCTCATAACAAGGATCCCCTTTTCACATTTTTTCTATTAATTAAAAATGGTAAAAGCTGACATAATTCAGTTTTTGTTAGAATATTGCAATTTTCAGACAGTCTTACAAAATGTTTTAAAAGCCTATTTAAAAACCTTTTAAACATGCTTTACTAAAATTTCCTGTTCCTTAGTTAGCTCTGATGTTGAGGCCCTGCTGTTTTAGTAATCACAGGGCCATCAGTATGGTCCCTGAAAAGTTGACACAAGCACTCCAACAACTGCATCCATCCAACAGCAAGAACAGCTCAAACTAATTTCCTGCTCCATGTAACCTGTGGAAAAGTAGTGAGTACTCGTGGAGTTGCTTCTGTGCTGTTTAGGAGAAATAACATTCCCAGAAGGTTATACTTCTATTTTTTAAATCTAGGTTGAGCATAAGATTGTGGAATATGTAATACACTGGAGGAGAGGGGGGAAAAAAACACCTTTGCCTTATAGTTAGCAACAAATCACTACAATGGCCTAGGGAAAAAAACACTGTGCCGAGCTTTTGTGCCAAGAATGATTCTGGTACAGGAACAGTTCCCTGAAAGAAGACAATGTGAATTTAAAACAACTCCATTTGTATCTTCTAGACTGGGCTTTCTCCTCCTAAAAGTTGGAATACCTTGAAGACTGCAGTAACCCAGTTTCTTGACATGCAGATGAGTTCTTCTGGAGAGAGCAGGCAAGTGATATTACAGCAGAGCCACACACCTCCTGAGGCTCTGGACCCCTGAAGATGGGGTGATGAACAGTTACATTGGCTCTGTGCTGCTCAGCATTTGACCCATTGCTGAAGGGGTTTCTGCAAAAGATGACTTTACAGCCTCTTTGCACAAGAGAAATGGCACAACAGAAGCTTTAATACAACTGAGAACTGGGCCAACAGTGTCCCGGAGCCCTATAAGACAGAAACTGTCCGGATTTATGCTTATAAACAGCTGCTTCTTGTAGCTCTGGGAGTTATAAAATGTGCTCTGCTTTTGCTATCAAAGAACCTAATTTAAAACCATACTCTTTAGGAACTGTAGAGGCTGTAAAAAACCCCACATACCATGAAAATACAGATGAGGAGAAAATAGTTTTTGTCTATTTGCCTCTCTCATTGAGTTAATAACTCATTCTTGTCTTTCAAAATGACACAGCATTTCAGAGATTATAGCAAATAAGGATTTAAGTGACTAGCTACAAGATAGAAGGCTGTGACTTGTAACACAATGGGGTATGGAAGAAAAGTTCTTTGGATCTGCGGACTTCCCTGCATTTTCAAAAGGCATGGGCAACACCCCTCTTTAGAACTAATGTGAAAAAAGTCGTTGTGCTTTTTTTTTAAGAAAAGTATTTTGCCTGGATAAAATGATCATGAAGTGATCTTGTTCTTAGAATCAACTCATACTTTATGTAAATATGCAGCCTGACTTTGGGCTAGCTATCTAGGAACCTATAAAAACTGGTGATGTAGTGAAATGCTAACACAAAAAGAGTCAAGAGGGAAAAACATCAGTTTACAGAAGTTTCCATGCTGTTAACACACATGAAGGTCATTTCTTCAAAATTTAATCTTTTACCTCAGGACTTTGTAAAGTCCAAGTTCCATGTATATCATGACAGGAATGAGAAGTTCCATTTTCTTCCACCTTCCTTGATACTATGATCTATGAGATCAATACATTCCTATAAGTGAAGTAGTGGTACAGAGCTCTCCAGAGGAGCCAGTCTCTCACTGTGTCCTTACTTTGCATCTCTTCTTGGGCTTTCCATACTGACAGCTCCTGGAAAATGTGAGTGTGGGGTTTTTTGACCACCTCACTGTTTTTATTTGTGCTTCTTAGCTTTTATGTATTCCGAGGTGGCCTTGTAGACAATAATATTTTCCTTTTTTTTTTTTGGTCACTCTCAACAATATTAGGTAGTTCTCCTCAAGGTTTTGGCTCTTTTCTGAGATGGGTGAGACAAATCCAAAGTATCTTTCAACATCACTTTAAGTCCCACATACAAAATTTAATGCTGGAAAGGAAAACAGTCCTTTAAAAGACAACTGAGGTTCTTAATGTTGGGAAAGATAGTAATATTTTTGTTACTGCCTGCTTAACTTAAAATGACTAATGTTAAGGGTAATTTAGACCAAAGAAGTCAAGATTCAAATAATATTTTATGTATCACACTGGGTCTTGTAGTAAACCCTGCTATGGCCATTCTGAGCTTAGAAAGATAAACCAAAGCTGCGTTTGGTGTCTCTGCTATTCCTGTGAGCTGCAAGATGTGACCAGCAAACAAAACCACCAGTAACACTTTCATTACTTGAAACCTGAAAGGAGATGATATGTAATTTCAGTAGTTTAACATAGCTTATCCAAGTCAGCTCTAAATATCTTAAAAGCTGCTGTAACTTAGGTGTTTCTGTTCTCATTGCTTACCTCAATTAACACAGTGAGTGGCTGTAGAAAGCACTGCAGCTGGCACAACTTTGAAGAACATATGTTAAGGAAACATTGATTTGCCTGGAAGCTGATTTTAATGGGGTAGTTTTGTGGCTGATAGTGAAATGGGGAAAAGATTCAGAGACTTCTTCTTCAGGCTATTTTTTGAATTGCAAACAAAATTTCCTTTTCTGGCTTTCTGAAAGGTGGATAGAAACCTCTTATCCTGGAGGAAAACATGATTTGATAAGATTACCTAATGTCCTCTGTTAAAATAAGGGAAAGATTCTAGTGTTTCTAGGTTCTTTTCAGGGCCATAAGGAAAGACTTAAGAAGAGAGGGTTAGAGATGTGAGAGGAATACCAAAAAGACTGGGTAACTATATAGTTAATACAGTTACCTACAAATAAAGAGATCATTTATTTTCAGAAAAGAAGGGAAAGAGTGACAACTGAAGATTTAGATGTGGTAGACTAGACACTTTAGTAAAAAGCTTTGAGACAATTTTGTTATTTGTACAGAGGTGAAAGAAATAGGAATGACATTTATCAGCAATTGTGGAATAAGCAGGTCATCTTTGTCAAATGTAGCCTAACGCATGACTGGATACATCGTCATTTGAAGAAAGAGTAAGTTAAATCTGTAGAGGCTGAGAAGGTGCCAGCCCTCACCAGGGGTGCATTTCAGGCTCAAGAAGGTGGAAAACTGACTTTTGGGGGGGTTTATTTCTATCTTCGCCCCCCCCCCCCTTTTTTTTCTTTTCAATTAAGTAACCATCCTTAAAAACAGCCTCTGATTGAAAAACACTGATATAAAGTGTGACCTTTGAACTTTCTGATGGCAGAGGGTAAGCTGTGAGCATGTACCTGTTCTGAAACAAAAATGTCCTTTTAAAGTATCTTTATTGTTGCTGTCCTAGGATTACTGTTGGACAGTGTAGCAAGGGTAGATTAGCGCTGTCATCACCAGCCTTCTTTATTCTACAGTTGCAAAAAATTTGCATTCTGGCTTAAAAGAACAGAAGATAATCAATTACTAGTTATTACCAAGTACTTCTGCTACAATGTGTACCAAACCTGAAGACCCAACTACTTGTTATAAAAATTAATGTCCTCTAGGTTTAAATCCAAATCTTTGAGTTTAGTTAAGCCCTCTTGAAGCCTTGAGAACCATCCAGAAGTTGGATGGTTCAGGGAGAACCATCTCCCTGAACAAAAGCAGTTAAAGGATATAAAAATTTCCAACTATGCTAGGCATTTGGTGATTAATATTCTGTATGGAAAATGCACAGAATGAATGTGAGAAGCTCTGCTTTGCAGTCACTCATATCATGTAAGAGTGCAGACAGCACCACTGTGCTTCATATGGTTTCTAGAAGGATCCTGGGCTTTGGGAAGTATTTGCTGAACCTACTGGCAGTGCAAAGAGAAATAGACAGTGTCTGATTCAATTAAATGATAAAAATCTGCTACCACTGTGCCAAAATATCTACTTGAGGTAAATATAAAGCACAGAGGGAATGAGGCCAATAGATAGCCATCATTTCTGTCTTTGACAGGCACCCCTGGAGTCTCCCTAGTACTGCCATAAGGCAGTACCAAGGGGTGGCAACAGGAAGGAGAAAAGTGATTTATTCTTAAACACCTCAACTGCTAAAGTTTTAAAAGCTAGAAGTGTGATTTCTGCACAATTTCTCAGCCTGCAACAGAAGATCTAAGAAAATCTCCATTCTGCATAGCTTCCTTTGAAGATTGTTTTTATGTGGAAAACTGACCAATGAATTGATGGAGCTCAACAACGTGGGGCTGGAAAGACACTTGCCTTCTTCCTCCTTGATGTGGAGTCCCTAGACTGCTGCTGAACTCTAATATCCTTCATAGTTATTAACAGATGCTTCTCTTCAGACAGGAGAAAGAAAAATCAAGCTGACAAATCAAGGATAAGCCTAATATTGCAGTTTGGCAAAACACAACACTGAAAATCTGCACATCCAAACTTCAGACAAGCAAAAAAAAAAAAAGAAGAGGGATCCCCTCTTAATATTGATGAGTCTGAATGAAATAGCTTTTGTTGTTCTATGAAATGTTATTAATCTTTGTTGGATATGAGGTGGTGAGCAGAGGCATTGATGTGAAGGCATTATTGCTCAGGCAACGGGGTCCATGGTAATCACAAAGACACCCCCCAAGTGTGGAAAAGCAGCAGACCTCAATGTCTCATACATGCTATCAATTAGATGAATATACTTGAGGATTTTAATGAAAACTAGGCTCTTGTCACTCTCTGGCTACATCTAACATTTTCTTTTTAAATTATTTTTGTGGTAGATCAGTGTTGCTGTCAACTTTAGCTGTTTATGTTAACTTGTCCTGAATGAATTTTAGAGTGCCCATTTTTCTTATAGAAATAGAGTAACTTGTCCTCTGAAGAAGAGAAAAAAGAATATAATTACTGCAACAAACTTATATTGATGGAAAAGGTGTATGCTAGCAAAAGTCTGTGGAGTTTGCACATGTGTTTATCTATGGGAATCGAGTAGCTGAATTCCCTTTCACCCCACTGCTTTTAGAATATTTTTATTAATGTAACATCAGATTGATTCAATGTGTTTATAGCATGTGTGTGTGTATATATCCATATGCACATAGCTAGCCCAGAAACCTGGAGTATCTGTTGAATTAATTTTCCAAATGTGGCAATCTAAGAGTACTTGTGGGTTTTATTTTAGCTGCAAAGTGGTTAAGAAAGGTTGAACTGCAAAGAAATTAATAAGAAGAGTAAATCAGTGGGAGATTTTTACATCAACTGAAGGGAAATATGACCCTTTGGGAGAGTTCAGGAGAGCCAGAGAGAGATCTTTTCATTCTGGTTGTTTATGCAGAAACAGTAGTCATAAGCTCCAACTGTCTCTCTCACTAAAGGCAATCACAGGTGTACTTCCCACACTTGACATCTCATTTTTTATGTCTCTAAAGTTAGGATAGCATTTAGTCAGCTATCTCCCACTGATGATGCATGTATCAGTTTTTAGCTTTTAATGAAAGCTAACCATAAAGCCATAATGCATGCTGGGCCCCTCCAGTGCAAGGAAACTGGAATTCTTTTTGACAGTTCTCATAGCTGCTGTATTTTAATATACTGGGATAAACAGGACTGTAGCCTGTGTAAGTGCTAAGGGGCAAAAAGTTGATATCAATGTGTGGAAGTATAGGATAACATAGCTTTATAAGTTTATTACAGTTGAGCATGAAGGAACCTATTGGGAACACAAGGCACATCAGGAAGGAGAGATGTTTTGATGAGTAGTGATCCCCCTGACTAAATCATTGGCAAGGGGGAGGAGAGAAGAGGAGAGTTCCCTTGGTACAGCTATTCAGTCTTCCTTTTTTCCCACCTTTATTAAGTCTCCTCTTCCCAGTCACACAGTGTTCTTTAACCAAAGAATAACACAAATCTGACATACTCGTACACTTGCTCATTCTCTTCCTGAAAATGGTGTGATATATTATTCACAATTTCTTGAAAAAAATCTAAAGGGTGTTATTTTCTTCTTTTCCCTTATGTCCCTATCCTGTTTTATGTTTCTTCTGCACCTCAGAAAACTTGAATAAAGTCATAATTTTAGAGCAACTTTATAGAAAGATCATTGAGTCCCAGAAGAAGACATGGAAAGGGAGATACATATGAAGAACAGTCACATATGCTAAAAAATTTAGTAATGGAAAGAAACTTAAATACAGTTGGGACCTTCTTAAAACTTCCCTCAAACAGAAACTTTTCACTGGATTACAAAAATGTTTATGTCTGTTATTAAGGATTTTAAAGCTTCTTTTCTGAGTCTGGAGACAGAGATAGAGCAAAGGTATCTTCCTCTTCTGACAGGTGGAGTCTTTACCCAGATTTAAAGGGAGAAGATCACAAAGTATTGTGGAAAAACTTCTGTGTACAAGACTCCCAATATAATTAGGTGGAGCCGAGAGGATTTTGAGTGGCTTCCCTGTAAAGCGTGACAGTGATATTTAAACAGTAATGTATAGTTGGACTTGTGTGGATGGGTATCTATATCTGAGAACAAAGCATCAAGTATTAATGGGGTATTATGAATGAAGCAGAACTGAGAACTTTAATGACATCTTGTTGATGTAAGAGTGAATACTTAGGGTTAAACTTTTGATTAATAGGCTTATCCCAAGAATGTTGTTTCATTACCTTCCTTGTGATGTGCCCATACTCTAGTACGCATGGACATTTTTTTTTTCCATTGAAAATAGTAAAACCTAAAGTAAACGCTGAATGTTGTTCAAACCTCCAACTTTCCCTAACAACATCTGTAATGGAAATTCTGTTTACAAGTACAGGAATACAATAAAAGGAAAGGAGGAAAGGAGGAAAGAGATCGAACAGAATAGCTGAGCAGCCCCTTTACGTGCTGAGCAGTTCCTGCCCTTGCTGTGCTGTTCATGTACACACAAGTTTCAGTAAAATGTTTCAATTTTAACACTGAAATGAGTCTGTCAGCACATTTGTAATCTCTCATGACAGTCGGCTGTACACCTCAGGGACTCCTCTGTAACTGAGACACTGCCTCATAGGGACTGCATAGATAACATAGGAACCAGGAGATACATAATAGAAATATATTGCCCTGAATTATAGAGGACTTTTGCTCAAAAATTCTTCTGTTTCCACTAGAATCTTCTCTGTGCCTTCTGCTAGTGGTTCAATGCTGCTTGGAAGCATCTCCTTCATCAGAGTTGTAGTCCTAAATAAACCATAACCTCAGATGCTTCTCTTTGAAAGAGTTCTATATCATACTGAGTTTAGATCTGTTATTTTACTGCATTTGAATAATGCACTGGGGATTTTTTTTTTTTTCTTTTAAGTGTTTCTGGAATGTGTGTGCCGTTTCTGCATAAAAAGGACATAGTTAAGTAAGGACAAAAGGAGGTTAAGATTGGGGATTTGAGATTCAAATGTGGATAGAGGCACCTCAGAAGGAGCACCACGAGGGTATGAGTTTATAACTTGTTCTAGAAAACCAGGCAGCTTCTTCTGTAGCAAGGAAAGGAAGTGTGATCAGGAGAAAGACATCAAAACTTTCTGTATCAACTGTTTTGTGGATGTCAAGGTTTCCACTCACTGTGAGCAACTGTAAACTTGTTAATAGCTCTAATTTAATCTCACACAGTTCAAATTGCCTCCAAAATTAGTAGCTAATTCTCATATATGTTAAATAAATCCTCTGCATCACGATTCACTTTTTATCAACCAGAAATATTAAATTGCAAAAACTGTGGGAAATTAGAACATGACAACAGGGCTGAGACTGAGGAAACGCATCCTTCAATTAGTTTATTCATCCATGTACTGTTTCTCTAATAGTATGCTACTGATTGAAAAAATATTCTTCCCTGGAGGTTATTCTATACCTCAGTGGAGCTGATCACAAGTCGTGCATTAAAACCTTGAAGAATGAAAAAGCAACAAAGTTCATACCATGGCTGATGCATAGATCCATCATTAGGAGCAGTTTAGTCTTTGTCAATAACATCACTTTGAGTTATGCGAAAATTATACATTACCCATGTATGTATAGATGAAACAAACAACATGAATAAACAAGCACCTCATTTTTGCTAAACACTGTGAAAAAGATTGTACAGGAATGGATGTAAGATCCTCCTGGAAATTCAGCAGCTCTGTCTCCTGGTCAGTTGTTGTATCAGAAATAGGTTTTAGTGCAGGTAGTAAAACAAATGCTGTTGAATGGTGATTCTGTGATTCTATGAGTACTAGATATTTGGCTCAGTTTATGCAAGCTCTCTGTTTGCACAGATCTTGGGTATGAAAATCAGAAATGCCTTTGAGAAGGCATTTTCTCTGCATAACCAAGAAAAGCTTGCATTATTCCTGCTTGCACAGACTTCCCACAAGCCTGATTTCATATTAGTACTTCTTCAGATAGGTGAGGAACAAAGATTTTCCAGATATTTAGAGGCTTGTTTTTTTTTTTTCCTGTGTGTAGATCTTGCTGTGCTATGTGCTGTGGTATCTGACAAAGTTCACACAGCAACTATCTGAACATCCCTAAAATTTTGTTATATCTACACATGAGAAATTGAGGTTTGGTTTTCATCTCTAGAGCTTGTTGGAAGATCTGTGTATACCTGTTAAATTAAGATACTTCAGACACTTGTGTTCACAGAATTCTACACAGAAGGCAGCAAGTGCTGTTCAGTGATGTATTCTTGGTTGGCCAGTGGCTGGTAACCAGCAACTGCCTTTCCCACAGGAGAAATTGCTATATTGTAGGGATAAAATTTGAAACATTGATATTCAATGTGAAGGAGAAACATGGAAATCAGTAATACTGAAAAGAAGAGCTAGAAATAGCCAGCAGCAGATTAGATCTGATTTTGTAGGATGATATGTTGTGGAAAAAAAGCCCAGTGGGATTTTATGCTCCAATTTAGTCTTCACAACATGCAGCTGTGACATAAATATTCCTTTTTCTTTAGGTCTAGGGGTAAGAGTACCTAGAATAATTCATTGTGTTCTGAGAGTGGAATATAAATTACACCCCAAAGCAAAAAACAAGAACCCTAAAGACATCAGACAAGAAGTGTGTTGCTAAGATAGCCTACAGATAAAAGACCAGCAGAAGCCCACATCTGGACAAGCTATCAAGTACAAATACTTTGTAAGCAACTGAGCAATAGGCCTTTATAAAAGAGATTCAGAAATCTGAACTTAGAAAAACTTCCTTCTAAATTCTTAATGACTTGACCTTAAAACTATTAGCACTCATCTTCATCTTCTGCTGAATGCACACCTGCTCCTAAATCAATCATTGTTAGGTATCATGGCTAGATAAAAAGTTACTTTGGCATCCCTGATGTTCAAGCATGCTTTTTTTTCTGAGATGGGAGCAATCAGTTAAACGTAGGAAGGACTGTCCTTGATCCTGTAAGAAAAGTATGTAAAGCAGAGTTCAAGGTGCCATGTAAGAGCTTTCTAATCTCAGACTTTGTAGAATCCAGACAGTTTTACTGAATCTAGAGATTTGTCTGAATCAATAACCTACATTTTAATATGTTCCCACTATCATGCTTTAAGTCCTTTTTCTCCAGGTGCACTCTTTCTGGTTGTTGTATTGCTTGTCTTTCCTGTATCATTTTTCCTCTTTTGCTTCTCTTCTTGTTGTCCCCTTTTTGGTCCCTAAAGGCATAGTATTGCAGCCACTAGCAGTGCCTGATCTGAGGCTACCATTAACAGCAAACTGTTTAATTCTCCTAGACATTTCCCTGTGGCAACCACCCATAAAAATCTGTTTTGCTGAGGGCAATTCATGTCATCTAATAAAGAATTACAATGGGGAATCTCAGTCAAGGTAAGGCAGCTGTGCACATCCCCTACTATAAGCATTATATTATAAAACATTTAGACTATCACAGAATTTTAGTTCTTTTCTGACATTATTTCTGTCCCTTATTTGAACAGAAATGAGTTCTCATATTCTCCCACAAATGGAGTGAAGGAGTCTGATAAAGAAATTTTTATTCTTCCTGAGTTGAACAGGTACATTCCTCTTCTCCTATATCTAAGCCCAATAAGAAAAAAAGTTTGGACAGTTCCTGCTAAGACAGCTGTCTCAATAAGAGACAGCAGAGAAAGAGTTGGCATTAGTAGTATGAATGGATCTCAGAAAATATGCAGGATAAAGAAAACTAGTGCTAATGAATTGGCACGGCCAGCAGAATAAGCCTCCATTCATCAGGCTGCTGGAAAACCTTTTGCAATTTCCTTGCCAGAACATGAATTTTTTGTTTGTATTTATGTTTCTCCTTGGAATATTCAATAGTTCCCAGGAGTACTGCCTGTAGGAAACTAGGGCCATGGTGTTTTTATTTATTACCATAACTGAAGACACCTACTGTGTATCTTGGCTATCTAGACTTCTGTTTATAGCTATTGAAAATAAACATTTCCAAGGCATAATGCATTCCATGCTAAACAGATACCTTTAATATCTGTTCTTATGAGGTAGCCTTTGCTCAGGAGTGGACATCTTATCTCAGAAACACACATCCACCTTTATAGGGTTGTACCTACTTTATATCCTGTACTATGTAATCAAAACTAATAATCGCATTCAGCCTTACGGTAACATAAAACAGGCTATGAATTGTTTTTAAAATTCTGTTTCATTTCTTGGGTCACATGATGAGTGCTAATCTGATGTCCTATTGAGCTTTATGTATGTCAGTGCACATGAGGGGCTTTGTGAAGGACTTCTTGGTTCATGAAGTTAGAGAATCACAGCACTGGATAGATCATTCTTTTGTTTCTTTTTGGCAAAAACTAACTTTTGGGAGTCTGAAATAGCATAGGGATAAATGCTACAGTGTTTATTGCATTGTGAATTTGTCTTTTATATGGAAAGATTGTAGATATTTTTCTTCAGTTGAGTAATGTGAATAAAAATGTAAAACAGTTTATTTCTGGTCAGAGAATAATCCTGAAACAAATCTAATGTCATGGAAAATATAGTTGTCTCTCAAACATGTTAAATCACTTCAGAGTCTTCTCTTAGATTTTTACAGAGGCTTAAACCAGGAGGTCAGGAATGAATGATTCCGCCCCTTCAGTCTATATACAAAATATATCCCAGCTGGCACAGCTTACAACCTAAGCTTGTGACATGAGGTAATTATCAGGCACTCTGTGGGCCTGCTTGTTTGTTTTCATTTAAATCCTCCCCTTACCACCCTCACAAATATTCTTTTAGCTTTTGCAATTGTAGAGAGAGTCTGGTAAATGCAAACTAGTTATGATGGAAGGTAGCTGCCTCAACCTGAAATAAAAAGCAGTTTTGAGAGGTGCAGCAGGTTTCCCAGGCAAGATGACTAATACCTTAGGTTTTTGCAATGTTTTGTTGTTGGTACAAATTGAAAAAAAGAGAGACCATCTATGACATGGAATTGTAGGACAGGCAGGTAGAAAGAATGGAATAGGTCAATAATGTCATGAAAGTGGAAATGAAACTTGAAAACAAGAGCCTGAGACTCTCATTTGAAGACGAGAACCCAGCGTTTTACTTTCTGTTTATAGATGGGCTGTTGGTACCCTATGCCATGTAAAGGGAGACTGAAAGACTCTTTGGAGTTGGCAGCTGACATCAGCTGTGCTTTAGCATACTAAGTTGTCAGGATTTCTCTCCATTGGGGGCTGAAGGTAAACAGGTCAACCTTGCTGGAGTTGTGACACTGTTCATCTTAGAGGAGTAGGAGTTATATAAACACCTGTCTTTAATCCAAACAGATGGACCTGTGCTGCTGGAGAAGGAACACCCCTTATCCTCTAGTTGAAATTTCTGGTACTTTTGAAAAAAAACTGAGCCTGAAAAAATCTGTTGAACAGCAGATGTTAATGAGAAGGCTCTCTCACCTCATACCCCAGCTGTGTTGGCTGAGAGTAGATGGTAATCTGGATGTATTCACTGATTTCTTGTTGTGTATGACCTTACTGTCTTTAAGGTTTTCCATAAAAGTACCTATTTTGTTCACTTTAACATATTCTGCTAGATGGTTACTGAGGCAGCAGCTGCATGACCAGTGTGAAAATGTAAGAATTATTTGAACTGAGTATATGTTTTTCAATAGATAATAGATTTGATTAATGCAGCCTCTCCATCTTTGAAGTGAAAGTAGTGTCCATCTGCAGATCACTGTCTGATAGAGTCAGGTTCTTACATTAGTGCTTGCCATACAACACACATACACATAGTTTTCTCATTAACATTTACTTAGCAATTTTTATTAACTTTTTTTTCTTTTCCTTTGGCCTTGTTATAAAGAAGTCATTGACTACACATAGCTGGTATAACCAGGGTGTCAATTAGAAGCTCCTGAAGCTTTTTCAGAGGAAACTGATAAAAACCCAAAATAATGGAATCTCATAAGATGTTTTCCTTCTAGTCCTATCCATGTGAGTCTTCCAAACACTGACCTCTAGCAACATTGCAGCTGTATGTTAGGTATTTTATATATGTGTCCAGTTGTCCTCAAGTCATTAGATTTTTATCCCTTTTATGATATCTTGGCCAAGAATTTAACATGACATTGAGTAAAAGCATCCTTTTTTAGATTAAATTGGCAAAAACCAGTGTCAAATGTACAATTGCTTTCATTGCTCTGCAATAGCTGTAATTATTAAACACTACAAGAACTTTAGAAGTCTACCAGTATTCCAATACATTTGCACCAGTGTTGCTATGTTTGTCGAATCTGATGGGTATTTGGAAGGAATAAAGAGGTAACAAAACCAGTGATATTAGGTGTCATATAATGGCTCACCCGCACATCATCTTTCTCTCAAAAGCAAAGCTCTACCTTTTGTGGTTTTTTTATCACACTGGATCTTTCACTTACAATTAACTGTCTGAAAATGCTTAGGTCAACAATTTTGGAGTTTGCTTTCTACTGACAATCCTGCAGGTAGCATCAATTTTCTTCCATGTTTCCTGGACAGCCAGTGTAGATGGGGCGCTGACATAGCAGAAGTAAAATTATGCTTAGGCATAGAAAAGTATTCCTCACAAATGACTTACCTAGCACAGCGAGCCTGGAACTGATTGTACGGGTATCCGCTAGGATGAGCCTTCATTTGCTGTCAATTGAGTAACAAGCAGGTGTGATGGGTTTGATTTTGGACCCTCCTGAATAACCAGGTTGTGGCTGAGAAAGAACTACTTCTCCCAGTATTGCATGCGACTTTCTACGTAAATCTGGGGTATAATCAGGGAGTCAGACACTCCTCTCTCTCTTTTTCTCTCTCTTCCAGGAGCCCTGGGAGCTGGTTGTGCTGCTGTCAGTCTGCTCGTGTATAGGAGTTGGGGCCTTGTGGACTCTGAGCGAGTCCATACATAAGTAGCAGAAAGTATGGAAGATACCTCTGGTTTCTGACACAACAACACAAGAGAGAGAATGGAGAGGTCTCATGAATACTCCAGATATGAGGATGAATACAGAGACAGAGACTACAGAGACAGGGAAAACAGAAGCAGGCCAATAGGACGATCTCGACCACATTCTCGATGTCAATCTCTATCCCAGTCTTGCTCAAGATCTCC